>DF364942.1:17505-28056 GCA_000787875.1 Solanum virginianum | reverse complement strand
ATTACAAAAATTCCCTTTTTTACATTCTCTCTTTTAACTTCAGATATTTAGAATTTATTTTTGCTGCTCACGTTTTTACTAACTATTATTACGCCAATTTTTTTAGCCTTTGACATCTAATAAGTGTCAATCAGTGATCAGTTAATGACCCATCAAAATTAATTGCAAATTCAAATTTGAGCAATTTTTTTGTACTTTACGAATATCAAAGAGTCTGTCTTCTTCGCCCTTAATTGTTTGAACAATTTCCCCCTTTTTTTGATTTTGATTTTTTCTTTGGTATCAGTCAACTATTCTTATGGATGCTCAACCAACATTTGGACTTTGTGTTTCACAGGAAGTTCGCGATAGTGATTACCTTCAATCAATGCATGTAGACCCAATAGTCGAGACTGCCAACAATCCTCAAGAGGATGCCAGTAATGTGGAAATTTGAGAGCCAACTGGATTTGAGGATTTCACCTCCGAACCACCTGTTCATTTGCTGAGAAATTCCAAGTGCCTTGAGTCTACATCATCTGCTCCTCCACCAAAAAAGTGGAAAGCAATGCATGTTACCAAACCCATTCCAGCTACATCTTCCAAGCCCAAAAAATTAGTCCACTTTTCTCAAAGTTCAAAAAAGTCATCGCCACAGGCCAAGCTAGATGTTGCACCTCAATCTTCATCCTTTAATTTCATGCCAAATCCAGTTCTATTGAAGACATAAAAGAAGTAAAGAAATTTATCAAGAAATATGTAAGTGTTAATATGTATTATTTTTTTCATATTTTTTGATACCTAATGATTACACTTTGTTATTGAGTCATTTTAATACTTATACATTGTGTTACTTTACAAGGTTGATAGGAGATTAAATGCACCAGAGTCTTTGATAAATTCAAATACCAATGTGATATTGAAAGCTATCGGGGGGTCATATTCTACTAATGATGTTGATGCTCACGGACAAGAAAACATCCATGAGGAAACCACTAAGATATCATTATTTCTCTTGCAATAATACATGATACATATACTCTTAGCAATAATACATGATACATATACTAATTTGGGTTTTTAATCATTTTGGAGATTTTTATCAAAATTCACCTCCCATATTATAAAAAAAATATAGGTGTAACACAATTAATATTGTTCCATTTTAATGACCAAATGAACATAAGTCAATCAACTTTCTTGTTTTTCATAAATTTGAACCAGAAATGTTTGTTCAAATATATGTGTGTGTGTGTGAGTCCCTCATTGGGATGTTCATAATTAAAGTATTTTTCTACGTCGAGCTTTTAATTTTTTACTTAAAGTAGTTACAAAATTTATACAAATATCAATGACATTCATAACAAAGCTAAGGGTGGACATCCGTTATTCTGGTCGAGATTTTTAAATTTCAAATTCAGTAATTAGTAGTTAAAAGAAGATGTCATATACAATTTTTTAGATTTTTGATTCACTAATGTAGTTAATAAAATGTTAGTTAGGAAAGGTACTCGATAATGCCGTATCAAAATTATAGCCAATTATATTAAAAAGTTAATACTATCGCTCCAATTTTTTCTATTTTTCTATGTGGAGGCACAATATAATAAAAAATCACGTTAGAAGACATCCAGAAATAGCAAATTGATATAACTAAAAGACTAGCGTTTCTAGATATCATATTTAACATTTAGTACCAAAGAGTAAATAACCAAATTATTAAAAAAAATTTATTCAGTTCGATAATTTGATTTTTAGGTATTTTATTCCTAGTCCTAAATAAAGCTATAATTAAATATGAATTGAAACTAAAATGGGTCTCACAATTTGGAAAAAATTGTACAGTAATTAAAACAAAGAGGAACAAAACAAATGTGTTTTTCTTTTGCTTTTTTCGAAAGACTCCTTTGTTAGAGTAAACACGCCTGTTCACTCCTGAAACTAATGTGCCACTGTTGGAAGGTTTAATCTTCTTTTGTGTTTTTCCAAAGATTGCCTTGCTGGATTCAACTTGCCTGTTTAATCTTGAAATTCATGTGACACCATTGGAAGGTTTAATCTTCTTTTGTTTTTTTCCAAAGATTTCTTTGTAGGAGTAAACACGCCTGTTCACTCTTGAAATTCATGTGACACTATTAGAAGTTTCAATCTTAATATCATCTCATATTTTACAGTTTCAAGAATTCACAGCTTTCCATTCTTGATTTTTAGTGAAAAAAAATTATTTATTCAGGTTAGTGTTTATAAAAAAGAGGTTTAGTCATTAAGATACATTTATGCTTGTGCATTTTAATTGATAACAATAATTAAAATATTTTTATTTTTATTTTTTATTTTCATTTCAGAAGGATCTAGGGGATGGTTCGATTTCGAAGAGGATGACGAGGAAACAATCTTTAAAATACATACTTGAGTTGATTGAGAAGAGGAATGGATTGAGTCAAAAGGAGTCAAAAGGATATGATTTTGATGACGAGGAAATAGAACATGAAGATGTGATCTGTCCTAAAGAGAATGAAGAAGGAAAAAAGGAGTTGAATTGGAGGGTAGTACCTCTGCTTGTTATTGAGGGTGAAAAGCACAACATACGCCGAGCATATTTTCTTCGGCCGCTCTCACTTTCCAAGTCAAAAAAAAGAATTTAAACAAAGAAAGTTGTAGCAGCTCTATTCTTGTTAGTGAGGATGAGGAGTCTGATGATGAAGAGTCAAAATCCTTGTCAGAAGAGGACTATGAGGTGAAATTTGTTGCTATTCAAAAGGATGCTCTTCCAATGAATAGGAGTAAAATTTTTGAAGAGTCTGAGTTTCTCAAGTTTGTTGGTGATCCAATAAACAATGTTGAGGATCAAAATAAACTCGCTCCTCACGGAGAGAACAAACAGGTTCCTGTTAAGAAAATACTTACTTTGATTCTTTTCTACATTTCTTTGATCTCTCAAAAATAATATAATTTATTTTTCAACTTTGAAATCTTTAACATGGAAGGAAGATTTAATTTTGTGATAGCACGGATTATTATTTAATCAATTCATTGATAAATATTTTCTTTTGTATTTTATATTATATGCTCAATCTTATTAGATTAGAAAAGAAAGAAAAGGATAACACGAACAAGAACCAAACATCCAAAGAGCACAACAGAGAGAAATATGTAAAGGACCAAGAGGGTACATAATTAATTCTACATCTTATTATCTTATGTTAGTTATTATTTAATTTATCATTATAATTAACTCATTAAATTTTAAGTTAATTTTAGTGGCAGTGATCAAATTTAAACATTCAAAGTATTATTAATAAGATGATTTGATAAATAAACTTATATTAATTCTTTTGAATTATTTTGATTTGGAGATGGAGAAAATCCTAAAATTTTAGTTTGATGGATTCTAAGTATTAATTAATGTTTACGTTTGACGCTTCTTGTGCCATTTGGTTTTGCATGATCTTCAGGTGAGTTGGAGCAAAATATTATCACAAGCGATAGTAATCGAAATAATACCATTCATATTCGGAAGAACCAAAACATCAATAGTGGCTCAAAAGTTCTCATAATTGACTAGAAAGATCAAAACTACTACCAAGTTAAGCAAGGGGTTCCAAGGAGCACAAAGTTTCGCTCCATTATTAACATATGTGAGGTGTTTCAAACTATATTGTAAAATGATTTTAGCATGTTGATATTTTTGTACTTTTTTAGTTAGCTGATAAAGTTTACTTTCTATTTTACAGAATACAAAGAGACTCTCATCACCTGAAAAGGAATATAATTGGAGTTGTCTAAGTATGCTATATAACCAAAATCTAAAGTACAGAATGAATGCAACACAAGAAAGGATGGGGTAAACACTTTGGAGGAGATAATACCAAATAAACAAAAACCAAAAATTACTCATGGTAGGTAGTGATTTAATATAAACATCTTATAATTGACTTATACTATTATTTTTTATAATTTTTGATTGGTGATGCGTGATTTTCAGGTACTTAAGAAATTTTAATTCTCACAATTAGAATTTAAATATGTGTGTTAAATTTTTTGGATGGATAAGTGGAGGTGTATTCTAAATTTTAAATTAGTGGCTACATAGTATTACCCTTCTCATTATCCCTCCACTCCATGAAAAAAGAACAACTTTTTTTCCTAGGACAGATAATTTGAACCTAAATGGCATATGACAGAGTTGTAGTATCCTAATGTGCATTGCAATGAGATCTCAACTCTAATATAATTTTTTGAACTTATAATTTAGTTCTATGTGTTGTATACCTTCTCATTATATTATGCATGATATTTCAGCGGTGTTTAAGCTCAAGAAAGTCATAGGTAAAGATAATCTTTGGAATAGTTCTAATTGTGTTATAAATGAAAATAACACCAATTATGACTCAAGACTTTTGACAAAAGACGAAAATGATGGAAACTACCATATCACCCAAGGAATTACAAGAAGTATAAAAGATTGTTCCATCAGGGGTCATTATAAGGTAATTCAAATATACCTTATGTCTATTATATTTACTTCTAAATATTACACAACCACACAACTTATTTATTCAAAATCTTCAATATTTCCTACCATATAAAAAATTTACAAAAATCCAATTATTTTGTATTCTCTCTTAACTTCAGATATTTAGAATTAATTTTTGCCGCTCACGTTTTTACTAACTATTATTAGGCCTATTTTTTAGCCTTTGACATCTAATCAGTGTCAACCAGTGATCAGTTAACGACCCATCAAAATTAATTGCAAATTCAAATTTGAGCAATTATTTTGTACTTTGCGGATATCAAAGAGTCTATCTTCTTCGCCCTTACTTGTTTGAACAATTTTTCCCTTTTTTTTATTTTTTCTTTTGTATTAGTAAACTATTCTTATGGATGCTCAATGAACATTTGGACTTGGTGTTGAACAGGAAGTTCGCGACAGTGATAACCTTCAATCAATGCATGTACACCCAATAGTCGAGGCTGCCAACAATCCTGAAGACAATGCCAGTAATGTGGAAATTCGAGAGCCGACTGGATTTGAGAATTTCACCTCTGAACCATCTGTTCATTTGCTGAGAACTTCCAAGAGCCTTGAGTCTACATCATCTCCTCCTCCACCAAAAAAGTGGAAAGCAGTGCACGTTACCAAAGCCATTCCAGCTACATCTTCCAAGCCCAAGAAATTAATGCACTTTTCTCAAAGTTCAAATATGTCATTACCACAGGCCAAGCTAGATGATGCTCCTTAATCTTCATCCTTTCATGCCAAATCCAGTTCTATTGAAGACATAAAAGAAGTAAACAAATTTATCAAGAAATATGTAGGTGTTAATATGTATTGTTTTTTCATAATTTTTGATACCTAATGATTACACTTTGTTATTGAGCCATTTTAATACTTATATAATTTATTACTTTACAAGGTTGATAGGAGATTTGACAAGGTTGATCGGAGATTAAATGCGCTAGTCTTTGATAAATTCAAATACCAATGAGATATTTAAAACTATAAGGGGTTATATTCTGCTGATGATGTTGATGTTCACCGACAAGAAAACATCAATGAGGAAAACACTAAGGTATCATTATTTCTCTTGCAATAACACATGATACATATAATTTTTACTATCACTTTTTAGATTATAGCATGTCAACTGAAACGGTATCAGAAATTACTAATTAAGTATCATGATATTTATACATTGATATATGTGTGATACTTCATTGAAGTTACATGAATCTCATAATTATGCAACAGTAAGGTATCACATTTTTAATATTCATGTATTTGTTAATATATTCGATGTAATATAGTATCAAATTGTATTATTGACATTATACAAATATACTTTTAATTTTTATTATATTTCTATGTAGGATATTGATGGACCATTTATTCCAGACATAGATAATCAGTATGTCAAAGGGGGCCATGATTCCTCTTTTGTCAATGCTGATCGCACATTTGTGAATCAAAGTCCGTCCAATTTCATGGATGTTTCTAGAGATGATACAATTTTTCCTGAGGTAGATATGTAAAAATACTTTGTCAAAAAGTCATGCCATTGAACTTTGTATCTAAAGCTCATCTCATAATACACATGAAACAATGAGGTTGAATTTTTTTATTTAATCCTTAATGTTGAGCAAGACAATTTTTCAAGTGTGACATAAGTATAATTAAGAGGTACCAAAAGAATCTATATAGGTCACAACAAAGTTGGTTCACTCTATTATGCCAAATAGTTTGACACTTTTTTCTTTCATGCACACTTCTAAGTATGTTGGTACCAATCAAGACAAAAAAACACCTTTTTATTTGTATTATTTTGTCACGACCCACTCCCGGTCATGATGGCGTCTGTTAGATCCCACCTACAAGCAAGCCAAATACCCAAGTCAATGGGTATTTGTCCTAGCTCTCTAGTCAAATCATAGCCAACACAACAATATAAGTAATCGAAACCTACCCAGAACCTGGAAGTCAATTGTACAGAGCTACTATAGACTCATGATAAAATATACATATATATGTACAAAACCAGAATGACAACTTAAAAATAGAATCCAAACTACATATACAAGGATAGTATCTGAATAAAAAGACAACTGTGAAAACAAAAGGAGACTACAGAATGTCCAGAGCTGCTGATGCTCACCAATGTCTCTTGAATTGCCTCTGAATCCCCTAACTCAGCGACTGTGGCTAGTACCCGGACCTGCACCATGAAAAGATGCAAAACTGTAGGGGTGAGTACTGGTAACAAGCACCCAATAGGCATCATCGGCCGACCAAGTGGAATACTATGAATATAGAAGGCTCAAATATAGAGAACTATAGTAATCTAGCAAATTTGAACTCTGACTACGGAGTAAGCATGTATGGAGAATCACTGAACCCTAACTGTACTAACTTAAAAGGTGTGCAATGATACTAACTAACGAAACATGGGTAGTCCCAAACCACAATTATCGCGGGTCTGAGACATAGTATTGTACATAGGTACAAAGCCCTATAGCTATGGTTGTACGCCAACTGGGCCACCATAAGACTAGGAGGTACACCCGCCCATAATCTAGCTGATAGAATCACCATGAAGCTCAAAAAACAACTAGGGATCTCAACTCCCAATATCACATGATCCAGCAGTCAACTGTACGTGGGTGTAAGGCCCTAGTATCTAAGCATGGATGCCGCTTGAGCCCCCATAAGACCAGAGGGTACACCCATGCACAATCAGGGTATGTATAGGTGTGTGGATCCATAGGTAATCAACTGGGTCCCCGGCCCATCCCGTAACCAGTATCACACGAGGCCTTGAACCCTCTGCCCGACCTGGCCTCCAGTCAGGGTAGTCAGCCAGGGCCAGATGGTCTAACAATATATATAACGGTGGGACGTATCCCCCCAGGTGAAAGAATGCCCCTAACATAATTAATAGGGCCTCAAACCAAAGAATAATCAACTGGGCCACGAGCCCAGGAATAATCAATAAGGCCTCGAACCCAAGATTAGTCAACGTAGGCGACAACACTCACAACACAAATATACCACTTAATCTAGTCCACATATTTGTATGTCACCATCCCTCAGATAACACTAGCTAATCCCAGCCTTAAGTAAGGAGAATAAATGTACAAGGACCGATAGTTGTATACAGAAGTATATATATCTCACAGGCTAGTGTAGGGTCATGCCACCAAAAGACAACAACACCATGTTCCAATCAATCACAAGTACTTTGAATACATATAGATAATCACCCAATTATATCTGCGAGGCTCTATGCAGAGTGTATCTAGGGCAGCATTGGCTGAAGCCTAAGCTAAGGCCCCGAGACAATGAGTAAGAGAATAAGCAATAGAGTCCTAGACCCAGGGTATCAACAGGTATATCACATGTATCCAAAACAACCAAGTCAGTAGAAGTCATATCTATACCAAACCAGCCTACAATACAACTATATCATATGTATTTAGAGCAAATCGGCCCACTGGAACCATATTTATACCCGAGTCACCCCACAATATGACATGTAATCAACAATCAACCTCATATCTAGCATATCATAGTAGCATTAGGCTACATATCCCTACAGATAGAAGTTAAGCCAAAATACATACCTGTTACAGGGCATAGCCCCTATCTAGCCTTTACCAGGCCCTATCGTAGTTCTATAGTGCCATATCCCAGCTACTATAGTGGTCACAACTAATACAGTCCAGAACAACCTCAAGTATCCCAAAATAACTGTAGTTACCCTATATGCTAAGTACAATGACTATCCCAAAAAATATGTGTTAATAACTCATGACAACAACGTTAAAATCCATAGCAGAAAATATAACTAACAATTAGCCTCATAACGTATATACATATCTTACTCAGAATTTTCAAACACAACCAACTCCCAATATACATGCATTTCAACTCGGTCTAGAGGTAAGGAAAACCTAGCCTACCTAGAAGGCGAATCCACGCGCTTCGAAGCAGACGACGTGAGTTTTACCCTTTCTAACCACCTCCAAATGCTGATCAATTGTTAAAATATGAATCACAACATAAACATGGCAGTTTTCACTATAATATCTCGAGAAACGGGGAAGAGTAGGTCAATTGCGACTAAAATGGAGAAAGTGAAGCCCACGCCCGAAACACCAAACTAACCCCTATAAAATGATCCTTACGTCTCTCCAAATTTATAGCCAAAAATTCAGCTCAAAATGAGGCCCAGAATAATCAGAAACAGCCCAAAACCAAACGATATTTCTTATCGAAATTTACATATATGTACAATAGCTTCTTAGCCAAATTTCTTAAATATATAGCCAAATTAATAGAATCAAAATATACCACAACGTAGGTCTCAAATATTAGTACTATTTAGACCCACATTTCACTTAATTCCGATGAAAAACGACTGAGATATCATAGTTCAAATTTTTCCCGGTGAAATGCAACAAAAATAGCAGCTATATTGATATTTTTGCACCAAACAGAGCTCTATCCATTAATTCTAACATTATCACGACATGCGCCTTGCATAAAAATATAGAATAGACCCAAATTTTACCAAAATCAGATTCAAAATGAATAAGAAATCACATGTCAAAGTTTTCAAAAACATACTTGAAACACAACTAGAAAATAAGGATTTTTACCTCAAATGGCGCGCCTGAATCAATTTTTGACACTTCCACGATGTTCTCCTCGAAAAAATACACAATTTAGCCTCTTGAATCACTTAAAATGGACCAAAAGAAATCGTCGATTGAAGTTATGCATACGTTGCTGTCCAATTTTCTGGAAATTCCAAATTATATATGTAGCTTTTCTCTTTTAACCAACTTGCCATGTGGCAGATCCTTGTTGGCCACGTGTCACCGCCTTGACTTTTCCAACATCCGCTCGAACTTTCTTTCTAGGCTCCGGCCTCATTTGAAGTCACAAAAATACAATTCATATATGAAATATGATCGAAAACGACATTCTAAACTCAAGGTGTAATCAAAATTTCCATTGGAAGTCGTTTTATCCCAAACTAGGTCCCATTTCCCAATAACAAAGTCTACCGAAGGGACCAAAATATACCCAAAAGCTCCAAAGACTAAACAAAAGGTCCTCCTGGACCAAAATCAATATTTTGAATCCAATGGTGCGGCCAAAATTTTCATTTGGGGCACATTTACCAATGACAGCAACTATTGACCTATTCCATCGGCTAAATTTGGAAAACTTGATATAATTGCACCGAACACCATCTTAGCCTAATTTGACCATTTTGGAGCTAATGGAATTGATAGAATTCAACTCTGAGGTCATTTACTATGACTTTACCAGATAATTCATATATGGCCATAATGTCTCATTTACCTTGAAACACAATATAGATGTAAAATGATTCACCCAACGACCTAAAGAATCTATGTCAATAAGTCACAACTACCCCAAGGTTTCTATGCAAATTCTTAAACTACTAAAATATTCGCGGAACCACAGAAATGACCTGGAGGGTTATTACATATTTTATTTTGAAGAAGGATATAAATTTTTTTTTGAAAAAAAATCATTTTTTCATTTCTGAACAAAGAAATACGATCTTCATTTTAGAATTTCTTGAATAAGTGTCTTTTTTTAATAAAGAATAAAGTATTTTTGGATAAAAAATTATCACTATTAATATTATTTATTTATTTATTTTATTTTATTAAAAATAAGAATCACCCGAACCCAAGGAAGGTTACCAACGTATCTCGTCAAGGTGAGAATCAGGTATGTGTAGTTCTAGTGAAAATATATATAAAAAAAATTCCTTTTGAATAAATAAGATTTTTTTTCTACTTTTATGAATAAAGAAACAAAATCTTTCTTTATTGGATTTTCTGAATAAAGATTAATTGTTTAATAAGAATTCTTTTTTATTGTTAGAACCTATCTTGTGGCGTGTTAGAATCATTACGAAATTTGGATCCAATGTAGTATTCTTGGAAAATATGGGACTAATGTGTTTTTTTGTTTGGAAACTTTGGGGACCAAAGTATATTTTCTTAGACTTGGAAGTCTTAAGAAATAAT
>DF364943.1:12648-28050 GCA_000787875.1 Solanum virginianum | reverse complement strand
TTGTATTTTAATTATCCAAATGTTGCGAGATTCCGGGATTGTAACCTTAATGACGCCGTATTATTCTCAAATTTCACACTTATGTTTGGACAGTGATTATTAATTACAGGGTTAAAATTATCAAATCAGGGATGCATACCTCCGTTTGTCTATTCCTATTGTTTTCCTAACTACATCATTGAGCGGGGATAAACAATGCAATAGAAACACATTAATATTATCTTCCTGTCCATTAAATCAAGCTTGATGTAAAGGTAGTTGTCACAAATCTCCAATACATAAATCAATCTAATCCCTACATTATTGTGTTCTTATGCAGTCCAACATCTTTTGAATTCATAATGCAAAACATATTCATTTCTATAGGTGATCAAGCTAAGAAATGTAGATTTAAATAATATAAGAACAATCACAAAAACCAATTCATAAGCATTAAAAACTCAAAGATTAACACATTGTCTATGGCTACAATCCCAGAAAATGAAAAGATTAGCCACTTATACTAATCATACACACAAGCATTATAATTAAAACCATAAGGAAATAACAAAATGGAAAGAAATCTGACCAAAAATGATAATTCCACAGTGACCAGCCGCCTCCACAACTTATACAAAGCTTAGAATAAAGGATACTTTGGGTTACAATTTTTCATGACTTATATAGCCCACAAATCTGACTTTTCACGCGTTTTCCCTTAAGTCCGCAACGCGGACTAGTGTTATTTAGGTGTGCTTTTCACCTAACACATTGAAAACTAATTTTCCTGTGAAATAACACTAGTCCGCGACGCTCCTTGGTCGCGGACCAAGTGTTTTTATTTTTCTTTCCTCGCTTTCTTGCACGAGTTGTCTTTCTTTGCTCCGGGTCTCATTCCGGAACCTCAAAATCTGATAAAAGCAATAAAAACACAAACCCGAAGCGTAATTTGTCCAGTGTTGACATAGTGCATAACATCCTATTAAAATACCTAAAACTCTACGGATTTACCCTTGAACTTAAATCTATTTATGGGACTTTTGTTTATTTAGGCGTATTTTTATACGCCTAAGATCACCACCCCACACTTAAAGCTTTGTTCGTCTTCGGGCAAATCAAGACACATGCATGCAGACACCTAAAACAATATGTATAGTAAACTTTATATGCACAACCCCTTTCAAAACAATACGAGCATTTTTCAAGATTCCTAGCAACATCAACTTTAATAAATACTTTAATGAATAAATGCGGACTCATGCATAATTTCCGTTATAGCTTTACCTAGTTACCGCCCTTAGAAGATCATGTACTCTCACTAGAAGAATTACCCATGCACACAGTTAAACTCCTAAAAGAAGATTTTATTTGGGTACACAATCAACTCTCCCTCTTACAAAAGAAATTTTATATTGCTTCTAATTGTTATAGACTTGTCCTTAATGTTTAAGTTTTACCTGGTTAGAATTTTCATTTAAAGGGTCACCTAGGTCTTTTATTTGGTTATAATGTAGGCTTAAGGGCTGATGGATAATTTTTTGGATATGGCTATCAAGGTTCATTTCCCGAGCACTAAGAGCTTACACTACACTAGCTATTTTTCTCTTCTTTTATCCTTTAATCTTTTTGATTTAAACATCCTTTATTTATTCCCATAATTTACATACTCAAAATTATAAATAGTTATTCAAAAACACTTATTTTTCTATTTTCTGATTTCTGATTTTTTTTTGAGTAGTACCCCCGAACCATAAATTTTTATTGTTTAGGTTCCATTTCAGCTGCTAATTCCTTGACTTTTCATGCTAAAGCGCTTAAGATTTAGGATCAAATGTTGTTAAAAGTCAAAGAAAGGATTCATCTTGAAATGTAGCTAATCAAAGAAAAAGTCTAAAGCTCAACGACGTTAACTAGGATGTTTTAATAAATTGGATAAAAAGGTTCAAGTTCTTTAGGTTACCAAAAAAATGCCTAGATCCTTTCCCTTAAAATTCTATATCTACTAAGTTAATTTAACATACCGACAAGTTCTTAACAACTATAGCAACATAGATTAGCAAATCAGGTCACACTCACATGACACATTTTCATCGTAAGGCAACCTAGATTTACTATCACTTATTTCTCATGAATTCAAAATTAAGCATATATTCATCAAGTACAAATTTCTAGTCTAAGCTACTAGGGACTCAAGAATTTACGCCATCTTAATTGTCATGGTTTCAAATATAACGAATATGTTTACATACTATCGACACTCTAAAATGAGACTCTATTTGACACATACCCTTAGGACGGTCATCATCCATACGTCATAAGATAATGTCACTCAACTATGACTATCAAGTAAATAATTATACTAAAATGCATTAACAACATATATTCCCGATACTTTTAAACATGCCATATACTAATAATCACAAAAATAATAAAGCTGTCTAACAATAAAAGCAGTAGCAATCCCAGTAAAACAATAGCATGTATCAAGGTCAGTGACATAAAATACCCAGTAGCATAAAATAACCTACCCCACATTGAAACAATAGCACTATCCCCAGTGCTAACCAAAATGAACCTGTGGAATGGGGTGTAGCTGCTCAATCCTTTAAAGCCGGGATCTCATCATCATCTTCCGCTTCGCCATCCTCCATGTCGCTTTTGTTTGTATTTGGATCGGAGGAAATGTCATCATCAATCGGCTCCATGAATTGAGGCCTAAGGCCCAACATCGCGCGGGCATGATCGTTGAGGGGATATTGGACCTCCACACTCGGTAATCTATTCGGGAGTGACCGAGCGGCCACTCACCCACAGCAGCAGCGTTTGCATCCCGAACATCCGTTCTATGACTAACTCATCTTTACAAGCACGCTCTGCGGTAGTAAGAGTGGGTGGTGTGCCAAGCTTCGGTCCTTGAACATTGCTAACAACACAGGGAGATTGTCACGACCCGATCCGTGGTCCGTGACTAGTGCCCGGATTGGCCCCAAACATAATCACAAAACCGAGTATCAAATAGGTGGCTTATGCCAACACAAGTATCAAACTCATCCTCAAATCCGAAAAAATATATATATAATTTTTTTTAGAAAATTTTATACAGATTTGCTAATACTTCCCAGATTATTCGAAAATGACCTGCATATCAGAAGATGCCAACAGAGTCCAAATGGAATCAACAGAATATCATATGTGCATAGATGGGCCGACAAGGCCGCTATGGTGGGTAAAACCGCCTATCCAAAATATCAAACATAGCATGTAGGTCTAATCAGACGGACTGAGCACAACCCACACACGTACGTATCCACAGACCTCCAAATAAACTGACAGAATCATAGGATAGGACAGGGCCCCGTCGTACCCCTGAACGGATATATAAATATAATGCAACGAACGAAAGTACACATGTATACCAAAAGTGGTCTCCGGAGTAGGGGAGCACTTCAAACCGCAGAAGGAGGTCCTAAGATGATAGGTCACCAAACTGTACGTCGGTACCTGCGGGCATAAAATGCTGCCCCCGAAGAAGGAGGGTCAATACGAAATACATACCGAGTATGTAAAGCAGAATGTACAGGAACCGCATAACACCATCTAAGCAGAGCTCGATCATTGGGCGAAGCCAAGCCGCAGAACACAACAAACTTCAGAATATATATATCATAATGTGCACGATAAAAATTGGCCCGAGAACCAGTGAACGATATCATATTAGGCACGAGTAGAGTCGTGAGTAATCATATGCATAAAACAATCATTATCATAAATTCAAAAGTGAAGTAAAATATTCATATTCGAAATCGAAATAATATTTATTACAAATTCTTTCAAAGTTACCAAAATCGCATAAAAGAGCATCGCGGGACCCATGGCCAGTGGGAATTCGAACTGGCCTAACTTACGAGGAACATACTCATCCTAGATCATACAAACTCCTACGAGGCATTTCAAATCCGTTTTCAAGGCAACCCGAGCTTTCTATCAAAAGTTATGGACGTTTATAGTTTAAAATTAATAAAAATAAATTCTTTCAAAATTACTCAAATTTCACATATTTTTGCAACTTACAAATTTCAAAAACATAGGAGTCAAGATTATGACAAAATATTATAAGAATGCCAAGGAACAAATACGGATAATACACAAGCTTGGATTGCGAGAATGGAGTTCCCTCGAGACTCGTATCATAGCCTATTTTTAGCTAAGACATGTCAAAAGAAAAGGTTGCTTTACATACCTCAAACACTCTCCCAAAACAATCCAAGTGCAAGCCAAATCCAACCTATGCTTCGAGATGCCCAAAATCTACAAACCATCCATAGAAATGCCAAATAATTAGCTAAAGACTTATTAGGTATTAAATTCCAACTTTGCCCTTAATTCTACAAAAATTTGAGCAGCATCTCCCCTTAAAATAAGCTTCCCCGAGAATTCATCTCGGCTCAAATCAATCAACAACAACAATAGCAATAACAACCCAACAACATCAATAATCAATTCAAACGACAATATAACAATAGTAGTTCTATTTTTCATCATTTAACAACATCCATAAATTCGATTCAACAACTTACCTTTAAGTCAATACTAATGCTTATACACTCAAATACTAACCCGAATTCATACCAACAATATTTAAGGCCATTCCAATAATGCTATTCTCATTCTTATCCAAATTTTATTAGATATGCACCAACCTTCAAATCAGTCCGTAATAATTACCACAACACTCCAATTCATCAAAATCTATTCAAATATAGCATCACAATTATATAATGAATCCAACAACACTAGAATCTCTTAATTCGGGTGCAGGGTGAAATGGTCTAAAAATTTTGTCACAAAAAAATATCATCTGAATCTGGAAATTTTTATATGAAAATATTTTCCAAGTAATAAGGAATTCAGCAGCGAAAACCATTTAAAAATGAAGCTAATATGAGGAAGAAATCGCAAATTAAAGTTTTCAGAACATATTGAAAATGCAGCAGAATACAACAATTTTTACCTCAAATGACACATCAAAATCAATTTTTGAAGCTCCTATGCTGTGCTACTCAAAAAATTATACGATTTAGCTTTTTGAATCACTCCAATCGGACCAAAAATGAGAGAGAAATTGGAGTTGGAAGTTGGGTAAGAAACGTGAGCATTCTGCCCATATGCAGATTTTTTTTGGGTCTGCACAGTGGTCTGCCATGTGGCAGCTCCTGGTTAGCCATGTGGCCCCACCTTTTACTATTCATCCACTGCTTAAACTTAATTTTGGTGATCCGGTCTTATCCAAAGTTGAAAACATATAATTCATATATGAAATCTTATCAGAAACATCATTCCGGACTCAATGGTGAAGTCAAAATCTCCAAAGGAGATTGTTTTATGCCTAAATGGGTCCCACTCTCCATGTCGAAGACTACCGGTAGGTCAAATCACACGAAAACCCCAAAACTGAACGAAAGGTCCCTCTAGCCCAAACTCAACATTCCAAATCCAATGAAAATATCATAATTTCAATTGAGGCCTCCTTGACCCAAAATTCAAAAAAAAAACTCATTTAAGCTAGTTTCGAACTCAAAAACTTAAAATATTCTCAGAAGAGCTAAAAATTGCAGCGAAATTATTTCTAGTGTTAGTTTGACCATACGAACTGCTAAAATTTTTAGAATTTCAAATCAAGCTTCCGAACCTTAA
Organism: Solanum virginianum; assembly: GCA_000787875.1. NCBI lineage: Eukaryota > Viridiplantae > Streptophyta > Magnoliopsida > Solanales > Solanaceae > Solanum > Solanum virginianum. The sequence continues at coordinate 22,377 of DF364943.1, read as the reverse complement.
ATGTTGATCAAAGTCAAACTTTGGCTCCGGTAACGACTACAAATGCCACTTCTATTTAATTCCACTTTTTGGTCTCAAATTTCCCTAATTGCTCCCATATATGAAGTATGGGTTCTAACAGAGATGCCTATATGTGGGGGCAATAATCAAGATCCTCGGTGGGCACACCTGCACGCAAACATATCTCAGTAATAATGCCGTCAAAAGCGTACCTGCAACCCATGTGTGCTCGGGCCTTCCTCATGATCGACTTCAGTATCGACCCAAAGTTAAGTTCCATGCCCGTCATTAGTGCATATACTAGGCAAACCCGGTCCCTGGTGACCTCTCAGAAGTGCTAGCCTGGAAAGAGTCTGTGTGTCACGATCTTAAGCCAGACACGGGCTTGTTTTTTGAGATGCCCGAAGGGAAAGGTCTGGTGGAAGCCCCTGTATGTATATCTATCCCAGCAAGCTGTCGACTATGGGCCCGAGAGCGTGTGCCAGATGGCCTGGTATGGATGGTGCTGGACTAAGGCATCAAATGCATCTGGGAGGACATCCGAAGGTGTCCCTATAATCTCATTAATGATCAAAGGGTTGAAGTCGACGGTTATACCTCACACCTTAACCTGTCTGGTGCGTGCATCTTTGTTCATATTCACATAGAACTCCCGAACTATGCTTAGATTGAAAGAGTGGGGCTGCGCAAACAAGAACTACAACTGGTATTCGAGGTGCCTCTGGTATATGGCAGGGTAGTCTCGGTCGAGCAACTCAGCGTCAATGGGAAAGTCTGGAAAGTATTTGGAATCAGTGTGGCTCTTGTGCAATTTTTGTCCGGCTTTGTTGACCGCATTCAACCCAAATCTTAGTGCTCTCTTCTTGTGTACGGGGCCTCGTGGGACTGTGGGGATGTCTCAAGACCTTCTCCTAGTGGGTGTAGCTGCAACTCCACGGGGCTGCCCAGTTTGTCAACCTGTCGATGCCATAATATCCTGTAAAAGCATGAATGAACATCAAAAACTTCGTCAACTCAGTGCAATATTCAACGCATTAGACCTCACACTTAATTGTAAAATAGTAAAGAAGTAGGTACTCAGACTTCCCAACTTAATGTATTTCACCAATTCAAAATTCTCACAGCAGAACAACATAATAATTAACACCAGCAGTGCATTTGTTGTCCAGTTCATCATCATTTCAGCAAAAAACAGACCCAATTTAACAAGTTTCAGTAGGTAATCAGTCCCGAAACATGCTAAGTTTCTCATTTGTGGGTGTGACATTAGGTGGGAGTGGTTCGAGGCTCCAAATATATCACATCTCGCTCACACAACTAGCAAACAATTTCATTATGTATCAATGATAGCACCGAAATAGTACTCAGCCCCGTTTTGCATAATTTTACCATTAAATAGTCCCATTTCCTTGGTTTTCAATCAACTGACGGTTCGCCCTTACCTAGAGTCATGATTTCTAGATTCTCAAGCACAATAAAGCAATCAAGGCAATCCACGAAGGCAAGATGTAAAGCTAAACACTAAACACAGTTTGACAACAAAAAAATACCCAAAGTATCTATTGTCAAATTGAAAAACATCCAACAACTTACTTCTTTGAATGTTCAAAAGAGATATAACCATTTCCCCCCAATGTTCTCATTTCAACATATCTCAAACCATAATTCACACAAGTAGAAGCACATGAATGAGAAGAGCAAGCATGGAGTTGAGAACTCAAGACTAGAAAAATTCAACCCATGGGAATACAATTTCAAGCTTAGCAATTCCCCATACTTAAATTATGGCACAATTTGACAGTAACACTCATGAACTACCCCATTGTTGAACTTAACAATACATCACAGGAACAACAATGTAAGTACAAGATTACAATTTCTTTAATCTATCCCCATTTTCACCCAAGTTTCGACCTAGGGTTTTCCTGCCCTATTAACAATGCACAGAAACTTGGCAGAACAAAACTCAGACCTCATATAATAACATCCATTATTAATCTTAACAAGAAAGTGCGCACAAATATTTTAATCCACTTCACTTGCATCACAATGTAAAACACGAGAACTTTCTAAATTTAACTAAGAACAAGAAAATTTTAAAGAGGAACTTACTTGTTCTTGAAAGATGATGCAAGAGATGTGTGTGATTTGAGAAATTGGTGCAAGGCACGTCACGAATTGAGTGATTGAGAGTGTGAGAAGTAAAAAAAATTTTGAGATGAAAGTGAGAAAGAGAGGGAAAGAGGTCGGGTGTGTTGGAAAAATGGGAATTAAAATGTTTGGGAGTATAAAAGGATGATCTGAGCGGGTCAGGTTTAATGAAAATCAGAAAAAATAACATGGAAAAAAAATTTCAACACTATTTTGGGCATGGGTGCGCATCATCTTCATGTCGCGAAGGGGACACACAAATCTCATTGCCATGAACAGTAAAATATTTTTTTTGGGGTTTGGAAAAATTGACCTAATACCTAAACATGCTAAAATATGCTACAACAATTGAATTTGACAAAAAAAAAATTCTAAAAAACAACCAACGACTCAACGAGAATCAAAGATAAAATAAATTGCACAATTTTGACACCTAGTCCACGACGCGGTCTGGTGTTTTTTGAATTTTTTTTGTTTTTCTGATTTTTTTCTGGTTAAAGTCATGAAAAACATTCTTCTTCTTCTTCTTCTTCTTCTTCTTCTTATTATTATTATTATTATTTTATTTATTTATTTAATTATTAGAAATTGAAAAATATGAAATAAAATAAAATAGAAAAATATCACCTTATCACAGGTTGCCTCTCGTGTAGCCTTGATTGAACGTCGCCGCTCGATGTAGCATGAACTTACTCATCTTTGGCCAATTCAATGGCTTCTTCAAATTTGATTGTGTTTTCACCGTAGTAGTGCTTGACACGTTGACCGTTTACCAAAAAAATTTGGTTGGAGGTCTCGTCCTTTAATTCCACCGCTCTATGTGGTGTTACAGTTACCACCATATAGGGTCCACTCCATTTTTACAGCATCTTGCTTGGGAACAATTTTAAACGAGAATTAAAGAGAAGTACCTGTTGGCCCGGCTCAAAAGTGCGTTTGATGATATGCCGATGATGCCATCGTTTGGTCTTCTCCTTGTAGAGCTTGGCATTCTTGTACGCTTGAAGCTAGAATTCTTCTAACTCCTCCAATTATTCTAGCTTCTTTCTTTCGGCAAGCTCAGGATCGAGATTTAGCCTTTTGATTGCCCAATAAGCTTGGTGTTTGAGCTCCATCGGAAGATGAAAAGCTTTTCCATAAAATAGCCTATACGAGGACGTACTAATGGGTGTTTTATAGGCAATTCGATATTCCCACAATGTTTCATCTAACTCGATAGCCCAATCCTTTCGAGTAGCATTCACTATTTTCTGTAGAATTTACTTCACTTCTCGATTTGATACTTCCACTTGACCGATTGTTTGAGGATGGTAAGTTGTACCGACCTTGTGTCTTACCTCGTACTTTGTAAGAAGGTTCTTCACTGTTTGGTTGATGAAGTGTGTCCCATCATCGCTAATGATGGCTCTCGATGTACCAAAACGAGTGAAGATGTGCTTCTTCAAGAATTTACTCACAACCTTGGAGTCATTAGTGGGTAAAGCTACTGCTTCTATCCATTTAGACACATAATCAACTGCGACCAAGATGTAAGTGTTGCCAAAAGAGGGTGAGAATGGACCCGTGAAGTCCATACCCTATACATTAAATATCTGTACCTCTAAAATATTATTATGAGGCATATCATGCCATCAAAAGATGGTCCCAGTCTTTTGTGAAGCGTCATAAGATTTTACAAAGTGTACAACATCCTTGAATAAAGTTGGCCAAAAAAATCTCGATTGAAGCACCTTATGAGCAGTCCTTTCACCTCCATGATGGCCACCATATGGTGAAGCGTGACACCTTTCTAGAATTTACTGCATCTCAGCTTTGGGCACACACCTTCGTACCATACTATCAGCCCCTTGCTTGAAAAGATAGGCTTCATCCTATATGTAAGCCTTGGCATCATGGGCTAACTGCTTGCGTTGTTGATGGTTGGCATCTGGGGGGAAAAGCTCCACTTACCAAGTAATTGAAGATGTCGGCATACCATGGTAGCTCTTCCACTTCAAGTTCCAATAGTTGCTCATCCGAAAATTCCTCTTTGATTTGCATTTGTTCCCCTATGTGAGCATCATTTTCCAGGCGAGAGAGATGGTCGGCAATTTGATTTTTGCTCCCCTTTCAATCTTTGATCTCAATATCAAACTTCTGGAGCAATAAGATCTATCTAATGAGCCTTGTGTTTGCATCCTTCTTGTTGAACAAATATTAGACAACAGCATGATCAGTGAAAATGATGACTTTGGTGCCCACTAAATAAGATCTAAATTTATCAAACGCATATACTAATGCAAGCATCTCTTTTTCAGTAATTATATAGTTACTTTGAGCTGAATCAAGAGTTTTGCTTGCATAGTATATTGAGTGGAACACCTTGGCCTTTCGTTGTCCCAAAACAGCACCCACCGTCGTGCCACTTGCATCACACATAAGCTCAAATGGTAGACTCCAATCTGGTGCTTACAAGATAGATGCCTCAATCGACTTTTTCTTCAACGTCTCAAATGCCTGCAAACATGAAACATCAAAGTTAATGGGTAGCTCTTCTTCTAGGAGTGCACAAAGTGGCTTGACAATCTTTGAGAAGTCCTTGATGAATCCACGGTAGAATCCCGCGTGTCCAAGAAAGCTTCAGACTCCTTTGACTGAAACAGGTGGTGGCAGCTTCTCAATTACTTTAATTTTGGCTCAATCCACCTCTAAACCACGCTTAGACACCTTGTGCCCCAAAACTATCCCTTCCTTAATGAGAAAATGACATTTTCCCAGTTAAGGACAAGGTTAGTTTCCTCGCATCTTGCTAGAACCTTGTCTAAATTTTTCAAACACTATTCAAATGATTGCCTAAAAACTGAGAAATCATCCATCAACACTTCCACATATTTCTCGACCATATTATGAAAGATAACCATTTTTCACACTTTTGAAAAGATTCCCTAAAAACTGAGAAATCATCCATAAATACTTCCACATACTCCTCAACCATACTGCGAAAAATAGCCATCATGCACCGTTGAAAGGTGGTCGGTGTATTGCACAACCCAAAGGGCATGCGTTTGAAGGCATATGTACCATATGGACAAGTAAATGTGGTTTTCTCTTGATCTTACAGAGCAATAATGATTTGATTATACCCCGAATAACCATACAAGAAGCAATAATATTCTTGCTCAGCAAGTCTATCAAGCATTTTGTCAATGAATGGTACCGGGTAATGATCTTTTCGGGTGGCATCATTTAACTTCCTGTAATTATGCATATTATCTACCCTGTCACCATTCTTGTTGGTATCAACTCATTTTTATCGTTGGTGACTATCATCATGCCTCATTTCTTCGAAATACATTGAACCTAGTGACCCATTTGCTGTCGGAGATAGGAAAAATGATTCCCACATCTAACTACTTGATTACCTCTTTCTTCGTAACTTTCTTCATAATTGGGTTCAGCCGTCTTTGTGGTTGTGCCACTGGCTTATGACCTTCTTCCATGAAGATTCGATGCATGCACAAAGCTAGACTAATATTGTGGATGTCCGACATTTGTCATCCCATAGCTCTCTTATTTTTCTTGAGTACAACTACTGCATCTTCCACCTGAGCTGCAGTAAATGAAACATACAAAATTACAGGTAACGTATCACTATCTCCAAGAAAAACATACTTGAGATGTAAAGGTAACGACTTCAATTTCAGCTTTGGTGGTTCTTCAATTGATGGTTTTGGTGGAGGGCCCAACACCCTATTTAAAGGTGCAACCCCTTTCTTGAACACATTTGCGTTATTGTTCAACACACTCTCAATTTTGAGAGCTTTTGCATCATCCACTAGCCCTTGATTTAGCAACCTCTTGCTATTAGGTCTTTGACCTCCACTTGACTTATCGCTGCCATCGTATCTATTACTGTGATGGCTGTCAACTCCTCATATGTAGCGGGTAATTTCATGGACTTACACATCAAAAACTTCAACTTTATCATGGGCTCTCATGGTGAGCCTCCCTGCAGCCACATCAATCAATGCCCCTCTTGTTGCCAAGAATAGACGACCAAGTATGAACGGAACTTCAGGATCGGGCTCAAAATCAAGAATGACAAACTCCACGGGAAAAATGAGGGATCCCACTTGAACTAAGACATCCTCAATAACACCTTCGAGCCTCGCCATTGATTTGTGCGCCAATTGCAACACAATTATAGTGGGCTTTGGTTTCCCAAGGTCAACTTTGAAAATAATGAACTTGGCATAAGATTTATGCTTGCCCCAAGACCACACAATCCTTTGGCATTCAAACAACTCCCAATTGTTACTTGCACCGTGAAGCTTCCAGGATCCTTTAACTTTGTTGGTAATTGAGCTCTATTCAAGATTCTTGAGCTACAAGCTTCGATGAGTGCTACCTCATATTCCTCCAACTTGTTCTTATTGGCCACAATATCCTTTACATACTTTGCATATTTTGGAATTCCCTGCAAAATGTCAATAAGGGGTAAGTTAATTTGTACCTGCTTTAGGAGCCCGATGAATTTTTTAAAAAATTCATCCTTTTTTTTTTCCAGCTTTTGTGGAAATGGAGGCAGTGATTTAGGCAATGGAATTGCCTCATCGATGGACGTGCTTTGAATCATGGGTTCCTCATTTTGAATACCACTTGGTTCAGCCATATTTTTTTTCTTAGACACCAATTTGGTCAATGGCCTCCCACTTCTTATGCTTACGACATGAAGTTGCTTGGGATTTGGATCTATATCTCTCGGTAAACCTCCTTGGGGTCTTGAGTTCATAGAGCTTGCCAATTACCCCAATTGCTTCTCCAAATTTTAAAGATTTTGTTTGTCTTTGAATTTCTTCTTCTTGTCAATTTTGATTTGCCAAAATTTGCCTTAAAATTTCACTATCCGACATGTTTTTCGGATTCGGTTGGTACATTTGTTGATTGTAGTATGGTTGGCCTCCTTGCGGACGATGTTGTTGAGATTATCATTGATTTTGTTGGTTACCGCCCCACGAGAAGTTAGGATGATTCCTCCAATTTGGATTGTAGGAATTCCTAAAGCCTTGATATCCGCCTCCATTTGAATTTCCAACAAAATTTGTTGCCTCTGGATTTGAACCGCAAAAATTCAGCAGTATGGTCTCCTCCTCTACAAACATTGCACCAATTATTTTGTTGTTGTTGTACTACATTTACCGGTGCGGATTGTTGACTCATTGCTGGATTTTTCTGTTGTTGACCCATCGATAAGTTATTAAATTGGGTCGTCATCGTGTTTTGCATAGCATAAATTTGTGCTTGCAAAGCAGTGATGACATCAATTTCCAACATCCCAACTTGCTTATGAACTGCGGGTCGACTTGATCCTCCATTCCACTCGGGGTTTCCTTGTGCTATACGATTGAGAAGCGTATACAACTCATCATATGTCTTCTTCAAAGCTTGTCCTATTGTAGTGGAATCAAGAAGAATCTTTGTGTTTGGTTCCAATTCTTCAATGAAGGTGCAGACCAACACTTCGTTAGATTGACAATGATGGAGACAATTAATAAGTAAAGTTATAAACCTATCCCATGCTTGATACAAGTTCTCTCCCGGTCTTTGCTTAAAACTCAAAATTTCACTTCTTAATTTGGCTATCTTATCGGATGGAAATAACCGAATAAGAAACTTTCTAGCAAGATCATCCCACGAAGTAATGAAATTCAGTGGTTCAATTTGCAGCCACCTTCTTGCTTCCCCCAACAATGAAAAGGAAAACAAGGTCATCCTCACATAATCTCGATTTACGCCTATAGGAATGAAAGTGTTAGTAATTTCTAGAAAATTTTATCTTTTTTCCTCTGTGAACTATAGCAACAAGGTCATCCTCACATAATCTCGATTTACGCCTATAGGAATGAAAGTGTTAGTAATTTCTAGAAAATTTTGAAGATGGACCTGTGGATCTTCATGTGGCAGCCCGGTAAATTGCCCGATTGAGTGTAATAATTGAATCAAATTTTGTTTAAGCTCCCAACGACCACCAGGTTCTGGCTTTGCAAAACAACTAGTGACATTGGTGGTTCTAGGAATGGCCACATCTCTTACTGTCCTAGGTGCTGGTAGTGCAGGTGGATTTTGTTTAGTCATATCTTTTTCAACAGGATCAATTTCTTCCTTAGTCTCTATTATATTTTCCTGCTTAATGACTTCAATTGGTGAAGTTTGAAACAAGACACCTCCTCTCGTCTTAGATTGATGAAAGTATCTTTCTCCTCTAGTTTAGAACTAAATTTTCTGCACAATCAACACAACTAAGATCAAATGTAGTGAACACCACAAAACAAAACAACTCAAAAAATTAATCAATTTATAGTTAAATCCCTAGCAACGGCGTCAAAAACTTGTTGCCTCCCAGCACACGCAAGTGCACATGGTCAAAATAAGTAATATAGTGGCCTTATTTAAAGGACCGAATTGTTGAACCCAAGGGATTTAATGTAAATTGTTTAATATTCCGAGTTATAATGTTTGAAAGGCAATAAAGAATTAATTTGTGAAATTGTGTATTAAAATAATTAAACTTGCAACTAAACTAATGAACTTTGCAAAAATAAGATTCTTTTTATCTTGTATTTTAATTATCCAAATGTTGCGATATTTCGGGATTGTAACCTTAATGACGTCGTATTATTCTCAAATTTCACATTTATGTTTGGGCAGTGATTATTGACTTGCAGGGTTAAAATTACCAATTCGGGGCTGCACACCTCCGTTTGCCTAACTACATCATTGAACGGTGATAAATAATATAATAGAAACGCATTAACATTATCTTCCTGTCCATTAAATCAAGTTTGGTGTAAAGGTAGTTGTCACAAATCTCCAATACATAAATCAATCTAATATTTTAGTTGAACAAGCTCCCTACATTATTGTGTTCTTATGCATTCCAACATGTTTCGAATTCACAATGAAAAACATATTTATTTCCGTAGGTGATCAAGCTAAGAAATGTAGATTTAAATAATGTAAGAACAATCACAAAAATCCATTCATAAGCATTAAAAATTCAAAGATTAACACATTGTCTATGGCTATAATTCCAGAAAATGAAAAGATTAGCCACTCATACTAATCATACACACAAGCATTACAATTAAAACCATTAGGAAATAACAAAATAGAAAGAAATCTGACCAAAAATGATGATTCCACAGTGACCAACAGCCTCCATAACTTATACAAAGCTTAGAATAAAGGATACTTTGGGTTACAGGTTTTTTATGACTTGTATAGCCCATAAATCTGACTTTTCACGCATTTTTCCTTAAGTCCGCGATGCGCTTTATTATTATATTAATAAAATTCTGCGTACAATGTTGACTGGACCAAAAAGTCACCCATTTCACACTAGTCTGCGATGTGGACTAGTGTTATTTAGGTGTGCTTTTCACCTAACACGTTGAAAACTAAATTTCTAGTGAAATAACACTGGTCGGCGACGCGCCTTGATCGCGGACCAAGTGTTTTTATTTTTCTTTCCTCGTTTTCTTACGTGGGTTGTCTTCCTTTGCTCCGGGTCTCATTTCGGAACCTCAAAATCTGATATAA
>DF364944.1:15480-28046 GCA_000787875.1 Solanum virginianum | reverse complement strand
ACAGCGATACGTAATGCCTAGCTCACTTATCCTATGGTTGATATATTAGGAAAGTAACTGTTTATGATTTGAATCTGAACCTTGAATGGAGACATTTTGATAATTTGGATATACACTTGTTCTTTGTACTTTGGTTTCAGTTATCCCTTGGTTTTATGTATTGGGAAGTAAGTACTTTAATATTTCAGTCATGATTTAAATTATTATGATTCTGTTGCAGTTATTACTCTATTTTACATTTTGTGCATTCTGCTTTACATATTCGGTACGTATTTCGTACTGACCCCCTGTGCTTCGAGGGTTGCGTTTCATGCCCGCAGGTGCAGCCATACAAGTGACAACTCTGTACTTTCTGCTTTACATATTCGGTACGTATTTCGTACTGACCCCCTGTGCTTCGAGGGCTGCGTTTCATGCCCGCAGGGGCAGCCATACAAGTGAGAGACCCTCCAGCTTAGGATCCATGACTACAATGTGAAGTGCTCTTTCCGCTTCGGAGCAAATTTCTCTATTTTTGTATTTGTGTACGTTAAGGGTACGGTGGGGCCCTGTCCCGTCTTCTGATTCTATTGGTCTGTATAGAGGTCTATGGATGCCTGTGCGTATGGGTTAAGGTAGTTTGTATGACTATGTGTACGACGGGGCCCTGTCCCGTCTTCTGATTCTATTTGTCTGTATAGAGGTCTGTGGACGCCTGTGAGTATGGGTTGTGGTTGTGTGCATGACTATATACGTATGATATGTGTGTTGGGCGGTTTAACTGCAGCGGTAACCTTGTTGGCCCGCATATGTATATATATGTTGTGTACTGGGACTTTTCTGTATGCAGGGCTTGGGTAGTCAGTAAAACAAAGGAAACTCTGTCGAAATTTCTGTAAATAAGATATCTGTTGGAAGTATAATCTGGTTTGTGTTTGTGTCTGGTTTGGTATTTGCGTCTGAGCGTTCAATTCGGGCACAAGTCACGGCCCAAGGAGTTGGGTCGTGACATTGGAGATAAATCATATGATTATGAGTTTGTCACATATTTCTTCACCAAAATTAAGGGTAAATTAATGTTAAAGTATAATAAAAGGGATATATTTAGATTAAAAAAATATGACGAAAGAGCAGTATTTGAATCGCAAATATAATGAGAAATATATTTAAACTATTTTGACAAGAATAACAAATTGTGCGAGGAAAAACTGCAAAGACTCCAATCTATCTCAACCCATGTAAGAAAATTTTATATTGTCCACACATTCTAACTCACTCACATAAACTTGTCTTGAAGATTTTTTTTAATTTTCTTTTACGATTGTGTTTAAAGTTTACTAGCGTTGTGAAATGAAATTCAAAAATATATCTAATGATAATTTATAACTTAGATCTCATTTGTTTTCATCAAGAGAAAGATACTTGAATCTCAATGCACATCTGAATTTTTAAATGTGCATTAAGATTTAGAAATATGAATCTGAATACACATATAAATATTAAGATATTGCATTAAGTCAAAAAATAGTTAAGCGTATTTACTTTCTGAACATGTGAATGTATAAAGTTTGTCTTTATTTAAAAATAATGGTAAATATATTAATTAAAAAAATTAATTAATTTTATATTATATTAATAAAATATTTTATATCACAATTGATAATAGTTGTGATTGTGTTTGTCGATTTGAAATGATGTTGACTAATGATGGTAATTATGTGCAGTATCTTATGATATAGTAGTTACCAATAATGCTTATTTATAATTGGTGTCGAAGGCTTTATATTGTGAAATCTAAGTATATATCGTGGAAACCCATTTCATTAGGGGTGATTATGATTAAGAGCTAATGTGATAATATTATTATTTGCTCAATTTTAAAATAAGGAAATTAAGTTTATGTCCCTTTGTAACAAATTATTTACGGTCATATACATTTTTATACTTATATCCCTCCACCCGTTCTTTAATTAATTACAATTAATACCCTCTGATTTATCTGCTATTCAAATGCATTATCGTCAGCACTCATCCTAATGATACTGATAGGATATCAATATATCGGCAAAGTATTATAGAGGATTAAGTTCAGTCATATATGATACCGATATAGCATCAATGTACCAATAGAGTACATAGAAAAATATACTTAGTCCTATATGATATCGATATGGTATCAATATACCGACCGACGAGTATCACAAAGAATATATCTTCTACTAATTTAGAATTTAATAAATATATAAGATTGTAACTTTAATAAATTTCTATTAGTTATTTCTTAAAAAAATCTCAATCCTATATGATACTGATAGGATATCAATATACCGATAGAGTATCACAGAGGATTAAACTTAATTTTATATGATAGTCATATGGTATCAATATATCGATGAAGTATCACAAAAGAATATATTTTTTTACTAATTTAAAGTAATTTTCTTTTAATTGCTTCTTATTTATTTCTTTTAAAAAAAGAGTTCAATCTTATATGATATCGATATGTATCAATATACCAACAAAATATTACAGAGGATTAAACTCAATCCTATATGATATCAGTACGATATCAATATTTCGATAGAGTATCACAGATGATTAATTTATAACAATTCTACTGATGTCGTGCTGACATCATGGACAAAAGAAAAAAAAAGTGAAGTAAAAGGGTAAATAGTTTGAGTCACATATCTATAAAGGATAAAAAGTTAGATTGAATCCAATTAAAATAAACAATTTCACAATTATATGTATTTTATATAATTTTTTCTTTAAAATAAGTAATGTTTTAGCTTGAACATATCTCTCAAACTATCCATTCCTAAAAATAAAGTGTGTTTTTACTAATTAGCTTTATTAAATGCCTTGAAGAAGGAAATAATTTTTAATGATATAACACTTCATATGTTAAATAAGAGTAATTCGGAAAGAATAAGATCAATTTCTTTTCGAAACCATAAAAACTCATTTATTTTGGAAGCGAGAAAATATATTATAAGATCCAGATAAGAATTTTCACATAAATTTGATTATTTAAATAATTTTTTATTTTCAAAATGGGGGGGGGGGGGATTGCGTCCTTTATTGTCTTGCGTAGTGCATTCTTTCTTGGTTCTCCCAAACGAACATTATCATGTACTCTTACTTTCCACTCTTTCCTTTACGATCACTGTTGAAGCAGAATGACATACTTTCTCATTTCATTTTATGTGATATTTTTTAATTTAATATAATATTTAAAAAAAAATTTAAAAAAAGTTTATGATATAAAATAATTATTAGATATTTATGTATCTGGAATTTATTTTGTAAGGATAAAAATAAAATTTTAAAGTTAAATTATTTCTAATTATAGTAAAATAATATTCTTTTTTGAACGAATTAAAAAGAAAAAGATGTCATATAAAATGAAACAAAAAAAATATTAATTAAAAAGTAAATCCCCTTTTTATAATAAAAAGAATAACATACTATCATTTTCCTTCAGTTTGGGTTATCTACTATTTTTATTTGATCTCCTTTTGTAATTGCCACGGCATGAGATTGTTGGGATAATTATGCACAAACACCTCCATCTTCATGAATAGAATTTAGAGCTTTCGAGTTTAATTTTTTGTAAATGATCTTGATACAATTTGTTTTGCATCACATTGAATGTGTTTGAATGTCACGTCCCAAAAGAGTATTCTAAGCGTGGTCGGCACTTATAAACTATTACTGATTTCCAAACGAATCACTTGATCTGATAACACATTCATTCATTAATCGGCGGAAGACATAGAATAAAAGAGACAATAATATGGACAATCTTGATAACATTCTAACTCAATGTATAGAGGTAATAGGCCAACAATCAAATTCCAAATCTATGACATAAGAATAGTTTTAAAGAAAACCAGTCAAGAGATAAAAATTTCAACATCAACTCATCACTGTATAAATCATGAAACATCTATCACAACTATCTAGATGATGTCAATGACAAGTTCATGACTACCTTAAATCAAAATACAATTACAAAACTCAAAAGTAAGAAAGACATAAGTGGTATTCTCTGAATGTAGGGGAGGACCCACCAATCAACTGATAGAAGATAAGATCATCAACAAAGCTCTTATTGATGATCTCTAACACTTGTCTCTACATCATGAAAAGATGCAGATTCAAATGAACATCAGTACATGAAATGTACGAGTATGTAAAATAGCTGAAAGGAAAGAACTCAATCAACGATACTCAACTCATGAGACACAACTCAGTTCAATCGACTCAAATCAACTATCAACTCAACTCAGAAGGATAAGGAACTCAATTAAAATGTCATAAGTCTAAAGTAAAGATATGATTTAGATAGAGACCAATAATACATATACAATTCAATCAGTCATTAGAGTACTATCAAGACCTATTTATGAGTTTCTCTTTCGATAACAATCACTTATGAGTCAATGATTGTGCAACAAGCCGATGTTGTTGCCACTTCCGTTCAATACTTTGCCAGGATACATAAAGAACGAATCAATCAATCATGGATCCAACAATTAATCAAGTTCCTACATGAGAAAAATAATAAGGAATTCATTTGATTTACGATTCGATTCTCACCTATGTTCGGTGACATAGTTATTGAGTTCAAGTTGGACTTACTCTCACTCAATTCAGTGCTCGATAAAACAATCACTTCCAATCTAACCAATCAATAAGTCTGATATGGACTCTTATCAGTTCATCAGTTCTTTCACATTTAGGTCTTTCAGCCTATCAACCATCCAATTTGTCCCCATCACATCTTTCAAGAGTGGTTTAAACAATCATTTATGATGAAACTTTAGTCAAGACCAAATTAGTTAGGTTCAATTATGAAAATTATATTTAACCATCAAGTTCATGGGGCTATCATCATGTTCACATCTCAATCACAATCAAGCATTGACAAGTTCAAGGCTCTAGACTCAATCCTTAGGCATGTCATTTGATTGTAGTTCAAAATATATTTAAGATTTATAAAATCAAAGGTTTAAATCATTTGTTCAAGAAACAAGTTTATAGAAATCATCAATTATGCAATATAAGTAAAATAGATTACATATTAAAGAAGCTTTCAAGAAAACACAATCATGAGAGTTCAATTCTATCACAATTCATCCTATCACAATTATGAAACACATGAAAGAACAAGGTTTATGGTTTAGTTTAGTCTTATATACCTGGAAAGGAGACTGGACAATCAATTTGCAAGAAGTTTGATTACATTCCTTGAACTCTAACCTCTTCTCCTGTTCTTAGCCCTAATTATTTTGTTAAAATAGCATAAAAACTTAGGAATGCATTTAGGAACTCTTTTAAGGTAAAAAAGTGATCTATAGCAGTCGTGAGTCAAGTATAAGAAGGGTGCAGAAAAGTTCGAATTCCCCTAATTAAAATTGAAAATTTTGAACTATGGTGAACCCTGTCCATGACGCTGACCTGATCATTTTCAGTTTATTTTATAGCGAAAAACATAAATCACATTCAGTAAATGAGTTTTATGAATAATAGTAAAAATGTACATAAATCACTTTCAATGAATGTGTTTTATGAACAAATGGTAAAATACACATAAATCACACTCGTTGAATGCGCTTTATGTGTAAAGTACAAAATGACTTATGTGGGGGTAGGTTCGTGGAGCGGATCTGTCACACACTCCTCAGGATAAATGATTTTTGTCCTGAAAAATTATCTACTGCTTTGATTGGCCTAAAATTCGATCGGGATCACAATTTCACTCAATTTTTTTTGCATTGATCAATATTCTGGCCTAGAAGTTGCCAAAAAAAAAAAAATTGGGATGATACGTTGTACGAGCAATCTTTTGTCTAAGGGTATTTTGATAATTTTTCAAGGTGTAAAATTGAACTTGGAGATGGTCATGGTCCACAAGACAATTCGAGATCATCCAGTTAGATATCGATCATTTGGTTCGATTTTAAAATTTATTGGTTTGATTTACCTGTTATCAATTCATAGATATGCTAAACCGTTTTAAGACCGTTAAGATATTGACTTATCGATTATTGGTTTATCAGTTCAATTATCGATTTAACCATTAAGATTAAACACAAAATTTTCTTTGTTGAAAATTACTTAGAAACAAGGTGACAAACCAAATGAACCATACACATGAATTGACAGATTGCATCTTGTTCAAAAATAAATATTATCACATTGTAAAATAACTGAGAGTTTGAGACAGTAAAAAATAAAAATATGAAATTGTGAAGGTCTTTATATACCAAATGGTACAAATATAATTATTTAATTTAATATCAAGTTATCAGTTAACCCATTACGGAAAAAATCTAAAATTGTTAAGAACTGATAATCCAATAATAAAAAAAAATCGTTATCCAAATTGCTAAACCAATAACTTATTATATATAAACTAATATTTTTTTTTCAATTCGAATTATCGATTTTAATTCAATTTTGAACAGTCCTACGTCCAATATACTCTACTTTGTCCAATCTATCAAATATCATATCATGACATGTCATACATCAGTTTGTTAGAATTTTGGGCATTCAAAATCGTTTGTACTGAATCTTGATATGAATTCCATCAGAAACTAGGCAACTCTTATCATACAAAACTTGGATGAAAATAAATTATATTTGATAATATCTAAACTTAAAATTGTTCTCAATCCTATTGACCACTGGTTTGTCTGTCTACATAATTTATTTGCTTTAATGTGAAAAAAAAAAAAATTGTCACTGCACTCTCATATTGCGCAAAATTTAATTAAAATTGTCACTTCACTCTCATATTGCATAGAATTTAATTATTTTAATGTAATAAAAAATATTTTTTTAAAATCTTATCTATTCCTATAATAGATAGTGAAATTAACCCAATGAAGAAGTGTTTAAGAAGCATTAAGAGGGTCTTAAAATATGCTGATAACCAAGTTATCAAATTGCATGGACTTGTACATAATAATTTGCTTTTTGAGGTTAACTTTATTAAATTTTAAAGCTAAATTTAATGTTTGAAATTTAAAATTTATATGGTTGAAAATATGAGAAATGCTATAAGTTGCAATTCTTCCCATATTAATATGATAAAAAATATATCTTAAAGTTGGTCAAAATTTATATAATTTGACTTTGATAAGTTAAACAATGACAAGTAAAAGTGAACGGAGGGACTAATTGACTCAAAGCTCATTACAACTCAACCAATATCTGTTGGCAATTATTCTATTCAACCAATTCTAGTGCTATTTGGTTTGGTGGACTGGGGAAGTAAAAGAGAAAGTAAAAGCAAACAAGCATTGAAATGAAAAAGTTAACATAATATTCCATACAAAATACTGATAAAATATGTACTTTCTTTAAAGCCATAATAGCTTTATAACTTGACTTCAACGGATAAATCTATCATTCAATTTTGAATATATATATACAAGTAAATATTTAAATTTATATAAAATTGAATAAGTAAACGCATACATCCTATGTGACATAATACACGAACAACACAAATTTGTCATCTAGGATGCCACGTAGGACACCACGTAAGATGAATGTGCCTATTTGTTCAATTTTATATAAATTTAAATGTCTACTTGTGTACATCCAAAATTAGAGAACAAAAATATCAATTAAAATCAAGTTAAAAGACATATTTATATATTATGTCTTCTTTAATTATATATACTTTCGATTTTATAACGCTCCTGTTCTTAGCCCTAATTATCGATTTTATAACGGAAGAGAAAACTCCATGTATAATGGCTAGTGAATCTATTAGCCTACTTGAAGGACTGGAACTTTTCGCCGTGTTAGTAGGCATTCATTCATCTGGCTAATTTGAAGTGATAGCTGCCTGATTTCCTGCAATGATGGTTACTTGTCAGAATGCATAGTACATAGACGCTTTAACTTATTATTAAATATTTTAATTTTAGAAATACATATCTAGACGCATCGATCAATTCATCTCATTATATCTCGTGGATATAAAAACCTGTCGTGAATATAAATTTTATAAGTACATAGATGATTATTATATAAGTTAAAGTGTTCAAATGAATTGAAATGTCTACATGTGCATCCTCAAAATTGATGTATTTAATTGTTAATTAAAATCGAATCACAATGTCTATTTGTGTATAAATAACTAGCATATAAGAGATAAATATAGAGCAACGTACTTTCAAATTTTTGTAGAGTATACCTTAAAATTTTCAAGAAATTGTTGTACAACAGGGGTGTGTTCTCTACGAAGAAAATGATTTTCTTGAGAAATAATTTTTAGAAAAATAAGTTGCATGTAGACAAATATTATGTGAGGTGATAGTGATGAGATAAGGATGTGGTTCGGGAGAGTGAGGACTACGAGGAGGGGTGAAAATGAGATGTGTTGGAAAGATGAAAAGGATACAGTTAATATGAAATGTTATTAATAAAACTTATTTTTCCTCTCATTGTGAAATTTATTTTCTTCATTTTAAAAAAAACTTATTTTCAACAAAAGAATATTTTTCACATTACTTGATCAACTAAATATAAATAAAATTTAAAAATATTTTTGGTATAAAATTTGATACTTTGATACTCTGACCCAATACTAAATTTTACACTATTTTGATGTGCGAATAGTGTTACACCATATTTATCGTACCAATTCATTTTTAAATATTTTAATATTATTTTATTATACAATGCTTTTAATTAAATATTATACGAATGGTATGTTTTAGTTAAACGTTTCATTATTTTTATGTAATATTTTAATAATATTAATTTTAGATTAAAAAATTAATTTTTTTATAAATCATTTTTCTATAAATAATTTTTTTCAAAATTAGATTTATGTTAATCCTACTCTAAATTTTAATGGAATATAACTGCAATTAACCTTCATAAAAATTAAATATGCAAAAATATAAATTATTAAACAAACAATACATTGTACTTTAGAATTATCGATAATAATGAATATTCAACAAACTAATAATTGATATACATTAAAATTAAAATATAAAATACGTAATAATTCTCAATTGTGTAACATTAATTAATTATATCACTTTTATTTGTATTATCCATTATTGTGTATAATATGTAATATTTGCTAGTAACTTATATTATTTAAAAGATCATGATATAAAATAATTTTATATTAAACGACTATAAAAGAAAACATTATGAAAAGTTATATATAATGAAATTTTAGAAAGAATTTTATTTTATAAAATAAAAAATATAAATAAAATAAAAAATAATAAGAAAAATTCCTTTCTAGTGTAAAATATCAAATTTAGTATTTGGACAGGAGATGTCCTCAGTACATAGTCCATACTATACAGAGCAGACAGAAATTACCCTCTAGAAATATTCCTTAAAAATTTCTGAAACATTTATGATTTATGGGATAAATAATGTAAATAATCCAGATGGGATCTTGGGTGTATTTGGTACAAAGGACAGCGTACTGTCAGATAACAAATGATTTCTTTTTTTCATTTATATTATCGTATTTGATGAGTAATGAAAATAATATTATTTCAAAAATATTATGAGGTGGCATGGTCAAGTGAGATTAGAACGTTGAGTATTTGATAAAGAAAATAATTTAGAATTGAATAGTTAGAAGTTAAATAATTAATTAATTAAAATTTAAAGTAATAAAAAATTTCTATATATAAAGGGAGTAGTTTAATGTTTTCAACCTAATTTTATTGAATTTTTTCTATTTAAACTTGTTATATTACATATTTTTATCAACAAAATATTTGATAGTCAAAATTTTTATTAATTATTTATGTAGAATAATTATAAATCAAGAGTGAATTGTAAATATAGAGAATTTTTAATTCTAAAGTGAATCTTGAAACTAAATAAATAAACATTTAAATAATAAATTAAGAAAAATAGTGAAAAGATGATTTTATTTAAAATAGAGTATTCTAACAAATGACAAAAAGTTTAAACAACATTTTCAGATATTTCTATTTCTATTATATAGAAGAGTGAATAAGGGACAACCAAGGGCATTATTATAATTTTCACTTTATTTAAGGGCAAAATAATAATTATATAATTAATTATCAAAATAAAAATTTATAAGAATCCATTTATATCCTTACTTTTATTATGGGCCCACAATAATATTTTTGTAATTGTGTTAAAATGAATTTTAACTTTATTTAAGGACAAAAATAATAATTGCATAATTAATGATTAAAATAAAAATTTAGACGAATCCATACATATCATTATTTTGGTTGTGGACCCATAAGGACATTTTTATAATTGTCTTAATTAAAATGAAGAGTTTTTATTAGTTAACTTTTGACAAACAATAATAAATGCTAAGTCTGTTTGGACATCTTTTAGAAAGAAAATTTAGAACTAATTTAAAATAAAATGTTTTTGAATAATTGATTGTTTGCTCCTAAAAATATTTTTAAGGATTACTACATGAACATATTTTTGGTATTAAGTTACATAATATATATGACCATTACTAAAATTTGTGCCTTAATTATTAAAATAGTCTTAAAAATGATGTATCTATATTTTATATTTAATTTAAAGAAAATATCAAATTTAGTGACTGAAAGAGAAAAAAATGTTTGACTTTCAAGAAATTAAAAATTTGATAATGTATTCATCAAAATATTAAAAATTATTAGCTTTTCATTTTTATATATGATATTTTCTTAATATGATAAACTATTTAACAAAGAAAATTTAAAGAACAAATATTTTAATATTCAAATTTGAGGAATATTATATTACAAAATAAAGAAAAATAAAGAAGAACAACAAAAGAAAATGTCAATAGAAAAAAATTATGTTGAGAAATATAAAGAAAGGAAAAAAATTAAAAAATAAATAAAGGCCGGAAAAAATTAACCTGGAAAGAAAAATAAGTATAATGACTATTTTGTAGGGGTAAAATTCAAAGTTTTCTCTTACGTTATGATATTTAGAGTTTAATATCAATTTTTTTATTAATTTAATTTAGAATTTAACAGTAAGGTAATTGTTAGTATTGTATATAGAAATAAAGTTGCTTTCATGATCCTTTTTATTTTGTGGAATAATAAAAATTAAATTTTTAATAAATATTTTCAATATTGACATCAAAATAAATAGAACTATTTTACTTATTGAAGACAATAATAAAATGAATCACAATTTATCAATACAACTAAGTACAAATAAATTATACTTGATCAAAGACTTGTATATATTATCATATGAACAATTGTGAAAAATAAATACCACTTGTAAAAATATATGAAGATTGATAGTTTTTTCAAAGATATCAATATTTTATATATTAGTCGAACATGAAAGGTCCTAATTCATAATCTAACACTCTTTCTCTATTTCCTCTATGCATAGAATTTCTTGGAATTCAATTTTCCCAAGTTTGATTATAAATGACGTATTTATATTGTATGAATATTTAAATAAATAATAAAGTAATATATTAAAGTTGTTTACTAAAAAAAAAGTAAACTTACATTAAATTCGTATCACGGGTCTTAAATTACCTAGTAGATATAAATATAAATATATATAGATAATAGATATAAAATATAATTTTTTTGATAAGGGAGGTTCCCCTCCAAATTGCCCCTTACTAGTGACTACAATTTGAGAAGTAATTAGATATATTTATTCTAAAATTATAACTGAAATTAATTATCCCTTATCCATCCTTAAAACGACAAAAAATGGGGGAGCTTTGAAAGATAGGTAAAAGGAAAAAGGAAAAATACCTGGTCTTTTTGTTGGAGAAGGAGCATAAGTTTGTTAGAAGAAGACGTATCAATCTGTTTTTGCCGCCTCCATTTTTTCTGTATCATCCAGCAAAACAGAGAAACCAAAACTAGTGTCAATATTCTACTTGTATTACAAGTGAATATTCCAATTCCAGTAGCATAATTTCTCATCTTGGAACCAATTTGAACAACCCAACTTCTCAATTCTCTTAAATTCTTCTTCAACCACTCAGTAACCTTCTCTTCATTACTGTCAATACTACTCTCTGCCAATGGCAAAGTAGTAATTTCAGTAATCTTCTCTTCACCATTGTCAATGGTACTCTCAGTCAAGGGCAAAGTAGTAATTTCAACAGCGGTGATTCGAGTAGTATTATGTTTATTGTTGGTTGTGGTTGAAGATGGAGAAGGGATTTCTTGCCATTCAGAAATATCCTCATCTGCCATACTTTTTATTTTGTGGGAGAATTGGAATGATTAATGGAACTGTGGAATTTTAAACTAGGAGAAGTGGGTATTTCTGTCTTTATTTGCTTCATCTAAAAAAAAATATCTAGTGTTGGATTAGGGATATTTTTGCTACAAGTATCTAAATGGGCTTGGCAGCTTGCTTTCATGTATGGACAGAAATGACATTTGCTTTCATTTTTTCCTGTTGTTTTCGTTTGAATACTTCTCGCCGAAAAACTTTTTAGAATATATAAGTTAAATATGAATATTTTAATATATGTTAATTATTAAATATTCTTGATATAAAAATTACTTATTCATATTCTAAAAGTTGAATCCACCACTGGTGAA
>DF364944.1:665-15378 GCA_000787875.1 Solanum virginianum | reverse complement strand
CTTTTATTATAAATTTGATTCGATAATTTTAATTCAAACTTTATAATTATGTAAAAATTATAAATTATATGATTGAGAATTCAATAATTTTAAATTATTTGAGTTTCAAATTTAGAAACTTAATTTGAATTTGTATTGAATAGACCCCATAAAAGGAGATAAGTGCTTCCTATCCAAGGGATTCTAATATTAATCATGACTTGAACTTAAAACTTCTACATTTCACAAAGAAGTTATTGATTGCTAATATATATTCCCTCTGTTTCATATTAAGTTAATTGTTAGAAAATTTTTTATGTTTCAAAATAAGTGAATTGTTTATTTTTCAAGAGATGTGTTGAATTTTTTTTCAATTTACCCTTCATTAATTAAGTTTCTAAGGTTGAGTTTTGTATGAGAAATAAATAATGCATTAAATGAGTGTATGAAGTTTGAAAAGGATAAAAATAAAAAAATATGATTAATTTTTTTTAAATATATATGAAATGACTCAACAATTCACTTAATATGAAATAAAGAGAGTATTATTTTCACCCTAGGGACCCAAAAGAACAAAAAAGAGATAAATCATTGCTTTACATTCAAGGACCTCCTTAAGCTAAAGTTGATAGCTTTGAAAAGACAAATAAAATTCATAAGGGTAAATATAAATAACACAAAGAATTTTGGCACAAATTGACACAAAATTCCTTTTTAGGGGTAATTTAGTAATTAAAAGAGGTTGAAAAGGTTAGATGTGTCATTTTATTTAATTTTTTCCCCAAAATGTCCTTCAAGCTTTTTATCCATAGAGTTATTCTCTTTTGGGTAATAACCATTGGTTACTAGTTTCCCTCCAAATATTAACTTTTCCTCCAAAATTACCAACTTACAAATAAAATACCATCTTTCGAAGGTCTAAAATTTTCCCAGAAAAAGTAAATAAAGTCAAAATCCACTTCATTTGTTCAGAATTGAATTGAATAAATAAATAATAATATTTTATTTTGTTTAAGTTTCTTAAAAAAATTAAAAAAATATTTTCCAATTAATTTAATTAACATTTTATTCTATTTAATTATTTTTTATTAAAATCAACCTCTAGTGGTCGATATTCTTTTTAAAATAGAATACCAACTTCCAGAACCCGGTAATTTTAATCTAATAAATAAAAGGAGTATATTTTTTATTTTTTTCTTCACAACAGTTTAATATCAACATTTTAAGGTCGCTATATTAATTTTTTTTAAAATAGAATATCGACTTCTAGAGGTCAGTAATTTTAATCTAATCAATATACCGAGTGCACTTTCATTCATTTTAATCTAAATAGTTCAATATCGACAACTTGAGGTCGTTATATTAATTTTCTTAAACAAAATATTAATTTTTGGAGGTCGATAATTTTAATCTAATAATATATTTTAGCGATATGGTATCAAAATACCGATAGAGTATCACAAATAATATATTTTCTACTAATTTAAAATTTAA
This sequence comes from Solanum virginianum, assembly GCA_000787875.1. Classification (NCBI taxonomy): domain Eukaryota; kingdom Viridiplantae; phylum Streptophyta; class Magnoliopsida; order Solanales; family Solanaceae; genus Solanum; species Solanum virginianum. The sequence goes on along the minus strand of DF364944.1, from coordinate 13,905 downwards.
TAAATAAGTTTACGACTTTAATAATTTTATTTATTAAAAAAAGAGCTCAAAATTGTATGACACCTATGGTATCAATATACCTACGAAGCATCACAAGAATATATTTTCTATTAATTTAGAGTTTAATTAATAATTTTGTAACTTTAATAATTTTCTCTTCATCATTCCATTTCTTCAAAAAAAAAAAAAAAAAACCTCAAAACTATATGATATCGGTAGTGTATCAATATATCCATGAAATATCACTAGATAATTAAACTCCAATCCTATATGATACCTGTATGGTATCAATAACCGATAGAGTATCTCAATAAATATATTTTTTACTAATTTATAGTTTCATATTATGTTTAATTGTTTCTTATTTATTTCTTAAAAAAATATAATCATATATGATACTAATAGGATATCAATATACTGCCAGATATCATAGAGAATTGAACTCATTCCATATGATACCAATATAATATATATATATATACCGCTAGAGTATCATAGATCATTAATTCATAGTATTTATGCTCACATCATACTGACATCAGCATGACATTATGGGCGAAATAAAAAGTAAAAAGTGTGGTAAGAAGGTAAATAATTTGGGCCATGAGTTCATTAAGGGTAAATAATTTGGGTTGGATCCATTAAGAGTAACTAATTTCTCATTAAGTTTATTTTGTGTAGTTTTCCCATCTATATTCTCTCTCGTCCCAAAACTCTTTCTCTTCTACATTCTTTACAATTCTTAATGTAACAATCCTTGCTCATGCTAGGATGGATTCCAACAAAATCAAGAAATCATGCACATAATTCAATCCACCAAAATCTAGGAGTGGATTAGATTTTAATTAAATATTAAGTGTCACGCCTCGGGAGGGTATCGTAGGCGTAACTGACACTCGGAGACTATTGCTAGCCTCAAGCGAACCACCTAGTCCCATCACACTCGTTCAATCAGTAAATCAGTGAAAGATATTCAAGAATAATCTAAGTTATCAGTGGGTTACAAGACTTATCACTATGTCTATCATATGAAATAAGATTAAAGAAATAATCTCAGTATAAGAAGGAAAAGGGGGAAAAGAACCCCAACATCAACCATCATACATGTATGTTTATGAAGTCTCTACAACTACTATCTAAGAAAGTATCGTTACAGGTCATGACTACCCCAATCTAATGAAATAACTCAATAGAAATAATGAAAGAACCATCCTCCGAATGAAGGGGAGGACTCACCACTCTCTGAAATCGAATAACTCTGATCCTCAACGATTCGCCTGCTGAAGTCCTTTGTCTACTGAATCTGCATCATAAAAGCATCCAGTTCCAAAAGAGCGTTAGTACATGGAATGTACTGCATGTAAACTGGGCTAAAGTAAATAGTATAGGCAAGACAATATAATATGACATCAACTCGTCGACTACTCAATCTCAACTCAGGATACGGAATAAGACTCTATCACATCACCATCAATCAAGACTCATACTATCACATTAATATTAGAGTACTATCAACATGTAACCTATCTGGGAGTTTCTCTAACTGACAACCATCACCTATGAGCCGGTACTGATATAACGAAGAGATATTGTTGCCACATCTGTCCAGTACCTTGCCGGGGTAAAGGACGAGTCTATCAATGGATCTAAAAGTCTGTTAAGTCCTCTACGTGACAAAAGAAACATCTGCTTTCCCGGTCCAATCCTTTCTTATACTGTCCGCGTAGTTAATGGGTGCGAGTGAGACTCACTCTTACCTATTTCGGTGCTCAATGCTCCTTCCATGACTCGACTTGCTCATAAACTGTCAATCAATCAAGAGTTTCAATCACCTAGCCTTTACGGACAATATACCTCAGCTTATCTCATCATCTATCAACTCAAGGAATAGGATCATTCTTTCAAACTTTATTTCAATCTCGTTTAGACTTTAAGGACACTAATTCCATCAACTTCAGTCATCAAAAGATTCACCTTAGGACATGGACCATAGCAATCATTACACCTCGACAGTCAAGGCTCTAAACATTACCTCTAAGTTCATTCTTGAAATTTTTAATAAGGAAATCATATAGGGTATATACATAATCATACAATAATACACGTAAACAGTTAATTCAAGTTATAGTGATCATTAATTTAAGAAAATATATAGAAATTTAAGATAATTTTCAAGATAACATTCAAGAATTCATAGACAAGACCCATCACCTATCAACTATTAAACCTAGATCAATTAAGGGGCACATGGGAGAATAATCCCATGTTCTGGGTAGCCTTTACATACTTGGGATGAAGAGTGTTCTAATCTTCAACAAGAATTTGACCCAAATTTTGGAAATGCTCAATCCCTTTCTTGCTATCACTCTCAGAAATTTTCACGTACTTAGAACTAGGAGAATATGGGTTTTTGAAACCCTTCGTACGAATTAAAAGAGTTAAAACACATTTTGGGGTATTAAAATAGGTTGAAAATACCCAAAATACCTTTTTCGAATTTAAAAGAAAAAAGGTCACTAAAAATGCACTGGTCTACGACGCGCCAAGGGCATGGACCAGTGTATTTTTCTCCAAATTTTTTTGAACGAATTTTAACTTCCCGTCGAAAATGTTTTCAAAAATCACAAGTGTCACTTCGCGCCCCGTCCGGGTCGCGCCAAGGGTGCGGATTGACACTGTTTCTGGTTAAATTTGCAAAAATTATGTTTTGACCCGATTACTCTAAAATTGGGTCGAGGCCATTTCTCGATTTTTTGTGCTGATCACAAATCCGATCTCGGATTTCCCATCAGAGCTTGAGAAGACGTGTTATGCGCATGATTACGTTCCAAGAGCGTTTCGATAATTTTACGGGGTGTTACATTAAGCCTTTTCAATTAGGTGATGTGCTTCCATCTGGCCGTCCGTCTGTGGATGGAAATTGGTGAAGAAATGTAACTCCGTGCCAAGGATCTCAAATAATTCTCTCCAGAAGTTTTTGATGAAATGTAGGTTTTGATCACTTGCAAAATCGGATATATTTTTGGGAAAAGTAAGCTTATGCCCCTTTAAAGCAAACTATTTACATACATATACCTTTTTACATTTTATACTCCCATACTATTAAAATTACCCTCCCTAATATTAAAATTCGGACGCCTTGTATGACATACCAATAGGGTATACATATACCAACAAAGTATCACAGAAGATTAAGCTCAATTCTATATGATACCGATATGGTATCAATATATCGATAGAGTATCACAAAGAATATATTTTCTACTAATTTAGAGTTTAATAATTATTTTATTTATTAAAAAAAGAGCTCAAAATTATATGATATCGATAAGATATCAATATACCGGCAAAGTATCATAACAAATATATTTTCTACTAATTTAGAGTTTAATAATTATTTTATTTATTTCTTAAAAAAAACATAATCCTATATGATACCAATTAGGTATATATACTGCTAGAATATGACAGATGATTGAGCTTATTCTATATGATACTGGTATGGTATATATATACCGTGGGAGTATATTTCATAGCATTTATGCTGACATCAGCATGACGTCTAAGGCGAAGTAAAAAAGAGTAAGTAGGTAAAAAGATAAATAGTTTGAGGCATGAGTCTATTAAGGATAAATAATTTGACTTGGGTCTATTAAGGGTAAATAATTTCAAATTTGATCTATTTTGTGTACTTTTTCCTATATTTTTTGTATCTTTTTTTATATGGCCCAAATAAAATAATGTCTTGTCACAAATCATCAATAATCAAATAAAAATGCAAGTCAACCTAATTAAAGTAAAATACTTAAATATATGTTCATGTATGCCTAAATTATAACATTTACACAGAAAATAACTTGACCAACAACATATCGAGTATTCAAATCTCATGAGTGGGATTGATCACGTCCAGTCCTACACCTCAAATGAATTGTAGTACAGTCGAAGCAATAATAAACCCAATAAAAGTTAGGTGGATCCTGGGATGACTACACATATGTTATTAGACTTGTCATTAAGCTTGTTGATGGCGAATGTTTTCACATTCTAGTCACTATCCCTGAAACATGCATTATTGTGAATAGGTCCAACTTCTTATGAAAGGTTCCATCAACAAACACAAAGGAAAAAAGGTTTTTTTACTAGTTAGTTCTTTTTAGACAATTATCATGGACTTAGAACTCAACTAAGACTCCCGTACAACACTTGTCAACTTGCACACAAGTATTTCATAATCTTATAAGTACAAGTAAGCCTATTTGTATTGATTGCTAGGGAACGCTAGACATGAGAAGACAAGAGAGTTTTTTAGAAAGAAAACTTAACTTGCTTGTGGAAGATTGCTTACAATTTCTGGATGGATGGTAAAGTGAATGACCCCCTCTATTTATACTACCTACTTGAGGTCGAAGTGTAACTAATATTACTATATAAGTCCCTTACTATTTACACTTTAATCCCTAATCTAGAACACTCCATGAGTCTAGATATTTCTAAGGGCATCCAAGTATTTTCTACAAGATTCTAGAGCCTTCCATAAACCACTCTAAGACTCTAGATTCTCTTCCCTTCAAGATAATCAAGTGGCGAGTCATGATACTCTCCCCCACGTAATGTGGTGACAGCCGTGGTGCATTACTGCTGCTGTAAGAACTCCCACACTTTATCTCTAAACTGCCACAAGTCTTCATACTTTTCTTATGTTGCCTCCTCGGGAGATTGACCCTTCCAATGGACTAGAAACATGGCAGTGGTGGGCTGCCCTCATTTGCGCTTGGCTTGCTAGTCCATAATTGCTTCAATGTCCTATTCATATGAGGAGGTGACTGTAATAGGTGACTGACTTGACTGTCCACGGCTTGGATCATCCTTGTCCTCATGGTATGGCTTGAGGATGCTAGCATGGAAGACAGGATAAACCTTTAAAGATGGTGGTAGCTCCAACTTGTATGAGATCTTTCCCAATTTGATAATGATCCTGAATGGGTCCTCATACTTCTATACCAAGTTTTGGTGCACGCCTCGTAATTTCTTGAATTATATTGGGTCCAAACTTATAATCTGTGGGACGACGATTGCGGTTGGCAAACTTCTTCATCTTCTTAGCCGCCTTGTCTAAGTATGACTTGGTGGTGTCCAGCTACTCTTCAAAGCCCTTGGCCATATGATAGGCCCCTAAAATCTCACCCTTGAACATGTTTGGTGGTGAATATAGAGTTTGAGGCTATTATTATGTGGCTAATTCAAATGACATCTTCCCGGTGGCCTCTCTCCTTTGCAAGTTATATGAGAATTGGGCTACATCAAGCAACTTTGCCCAATCTTTCTGATGAGAGCTCATGAAATGCCTAAGGTAGCACTCTAATAAGGCATTGACCCTCTCCATCTGGCCGTCCGTCTGTGGATGGAAATTGGTGAAGAAATGTAACTCCGTGCCAAGGATCTCAAATAATTCTCTCCAGAAGTTTTTGATGAAATGTAGGTTTTGATCACTTATGATATGGCTTGACAACCCTCAATACTTTACGATGTTCTTAAAGAATAGTTAGGTAGCCTTCTTGGCAGTACAATATGTTGTGGCGGGGATAAAGCTAACATACTTTGAGAATCGATCCACCACTACCATTATAGTCCTATATCCTTCAAACTTTGGTAGACAAGTGATGAAGTCTATAGTGATGCTTTCTCATGGACGCTTTGCTACTGGCAATAGCTCCAAGGGTCCTTCAAGTTGGCACTGCTCCATCTTGTCTTGTTGGCACACAAGATAAGTTTGCACATAGCACTCTATATCATCCCGTATTCATGGCCAATTGTATATTGCCTCGATGAGAGCTCTCGTGCAACGTTGCCTAGGGTGTCCAGCCAATAACATGTTATGACTTTCCTTCATAATTTGACGCCTAATGTTCCCATGCTTTGGCACATAGATTCTCTAGCCGACTATAAGCAAATAGTTCCTCCTTTATCTAGAAACGCCTTATCTTGGCTTGAGATGCTAGCTCCATGAGTTTCTTTACTTCTGGATTATGCTGAAGACTATCCTTAATAATATGTCGAATGTCACAATAGGCTGTAGTGATATCATCCAGCTCGGTCTTCCTACTTAATACATTTGCTATGACATTGCCCTTGCCTGGATTGTACTCCAGGTCATAGTCAAAGTCGGCCTGGAAAACTTGCCACCTAGCCTACTTTGGGGTGAGCTTCTTTTATGACTGAAAGTCTAGTAACCACATTATCGATCTTGACTATGAACTTGGACCCAAGTAAGTAGTGCCTCTATGTGTGCAGGGAATGGACAATAACAATCATCTCTTTCTCCTGCACTGTGTACTGCCGTTCTGTCTTATTCAACATGCAACTTTCAAATGTAATGAGGTGTCTCTCCTACATTAGCACACCCCTGATGGCATAGTCCGAGGCATTTATGTGCACCTCAAATGTCTTGGAGAACTCTGATAGTGCTAGCATCAGCTCTTCTTACATGACAACTTTTAGACCTTCAAATGCCTTTTGGCACTCCTTGTTCCAAACCCACGACTTGTTTTTCTTTAACAACTCTATTAATGGAGTGGTTTTGGCAGAGTAGCCACCTATGAACTGATGGTAGTAGTTGGCGAGCCTAAGGAATGATCTAAGTTTCATTATGTTTGTGGGTGTCTTCCATTCCTTGATGACCTGCACCTTAACCTCATCCATATGCAGTTGACCCTGACTTATAATGTTCCCAAGAATTGCACCTCATGTTGAGCGAACTCGCACTTCTCCTGCTTGATGTATAACTCATTCTCCCATAGGACTTGGAACACCTTCTTCAAATGCTCTACATGTTCCTCCAAGGTGTTACTATAGATAACTATGTCATCCAAGTACACCACCCCAAACTCATCCAAGTAATGATGAAAGATCTTATTCATCAATTGATTAAGCTGAAGGGCATCACCAAGCACTTGTATGCTCTATACCTCATCATGCATATTGTCTTCGGCTCATCCTTTCTGCTATCCATACCTAGTATCGTAGGTCCCCCTTGCCTGTCTAAGCCTATTGAATAGGTCGGCGATAAGCGGGATGGGATACTTGTTTTTTATGATTACCTTATTGAGCATCCGATAGTCTATGTATAGGTGCAATGATCTGTCCTTATTCTTTTAAAATAACACTGATGCTCCATAGGGTGACTTAGATAGATGAATATTGCCAGCCTCGAGAAGCTCCTTCATCTGCTTCCTTAGCTCCTTTAGTTCGAGTGGTGCCATGCGATATGGTGGGTAGGCGGGTGGCCTGGCTCCCAGTTCCAGTTTTATCTTGTGATCTACCTCCCGTCTTGGAGGCAAGTGTCTCGAGAGCTCTTCCGGCATCATATCCTTATTTTCTTCTAGCACCTTCTCTACACACGGTGGCAAGGTCTCTTTGGCACTATCTTCTTCACCCAAACTCGTGATGGTGGCTTAGTATATTGGCTCCCCTTTCTTTAGGCCCTTCACAATCTGCATGGCCGAAAAGTAGGCTAGGCCTTCCGACATTGGTACCTTGACTAGTGGCACTATGCAAAACCTTCTCGCTCCATAACTAGTAGTTGTTGGAGGTAGGGGTCGTTCATTGTGTGGCACCTTTGGAAAAATTCTTACCCAAGAATGATATTGAATATGTCCAATTGGGCAACGATAAAGTTAGTATTACCTTTTCCATTTCTCCAATGTGATGTCTACTCCTTAAGCTACTCTACACATAAGAGTAGGTAGGGCACTAATTGTCTTAAGGCATGTGTCACTCAGACTATAGCTTAGCCTCAACTTTGCTGCCATTGACTTAGTCATGATGTTCGCCTCTACTCCAGTGTCCACTATAGTGTGAGATGGCTTGTCGTTTATGACTATGTCCACGTACTGAGCTTCCTTGGCTGCTTGGCTATGGCACTGCATAATCCAATCATGCCCACCTGGTGGTGCCCAAGCCTTATCTTTGGTCTTGCATCTCTTTCTCCTTGCCTCCTATAGTATAGAACCAAGGTTCATCATTTGTGGACACCTGGCATACCGGTGTGGTCCTCTGCATATGTAGCAACCACTTCCTTTTGATGATTGCTCCTTCTTCTCGGCATAACCCTATCATCCGTACTTTTTGTCACCTAACCTGTTATGCCTCTTCGTTAGATATTGCTCCTTGCTCTTGCTGTGATCTCCCCTACCTTTAGCATGACTACTGTTTGCTTTTTTCTCCTTGATGTTGTCATGCTTGAAGTCAGTCAGGGCTTTCGCTTGGGTGATGGCCTAATCAATAACGGTCACCTGTTTGTGCTTCAACTCCGTTCTGGTCCAATTCTGTTGGCTGTCCATAAAGTAGAGCATCATGTATTTTTCAGTAAGTTACTTGTGCTTCGCCTCATAGATGACGTTGTCGGGGAAAAAGGCCTTCTTGAGCTCATTCCTGAACTGCTCCCATGTACTGATGGTGCATAACCCCTTCCCTATCTCTGACTCTTTGCACTTTCACCATAACATTTCCATCCCCATCAAGTAGAGCATGTCTATGTTAATCTTTATCTCATCACTCTTTAATTTATTGCACTTGAAGTGGTTCTCTAAGTGCCATAGGAAGTTCTCGACCTTTTGCGCATCATGAGCGCCCTTGAACACTGGTGTCTTGGAAGCCTCGATCCTGCCCCCTCTCTCTAGTAGGCACAACATATCTCTCTTCCTCTATGCCTTTCTCAAGTTCCTTCACCCCAATGTCACGACCCAAGCCTAGGGCTTAGATGTGACACAACGAATATGGAATCTGAAGGGACCCCAAACAAATCTCTTAACATATCATTACACATTCTTGGTCGGGGAAACAATAAAACAACAATAAGAGAATAGAAATAAGGGCAAAGGGACTAAGGGACTCTTTCATAGCTTAAAACATATGAGAGTCAAGAGAGTAAAGGCTCATAGCATCATTGCATAACCTGTCCACAACATCTCTAAACATAGAATGGACGGGGGCCAAGACAACTTTCTGGGCTCACCTTTTTAGTCTCAAAGTTCAACATAAGAGATAACAAAAGTAGGAGTGCAAAGCTAACATCCCCGAACTTGAGGACTCACCAATAGCTATTCTTCAAGATGACCAACTAGCCACGGGGAGGATGATCCAAAGGAGCTCCGGTTACTACATAGTAACGTCATATAGGCATAGAGTATGCGTTAGTATGTTTGAATGTACTAAGTATGTAGGATGCAATGCAACAAGCGATAGACAAGATAGTCAAAATGCATAAGCATAAGCAAGAGATAGTATAATATCAATATGACATGCATGATCAATGCTTGAAGTAAACATGATTAGTCATAATCAAGAAATGTAAACTCAATATGGAGTATAAGTATCCTCAATCCTTACACAAACATTCTTGCGAATGGCTAAGTAGTTATCCACTCACCTTACGGTATAACCCTTTTCAGAGAGTATTGCCGATACCCCTACTTTACGACATATTCATTTAGGTAGGTAGTATGAGATGCCTCTTACCTTACGATACAATTCTTTCGGTAAGAGTCATGATTGATTCTACCTTATGGCATGACCTCATCGGTAGAAGTCCTTAAGTATCCTTACTTTACGACATAATCTCTTCGGTAAGAAGGTAGGTGTGCTTACCTTACGATATTATCATGCCCAAAGTCCCATTAAGGCGAACTGACACCCATTGCCGATAAGGATCGGGAGAACCAACCTGTATCCATGCGCTTTTTATACATATTATAAGGGATTTCTACATTTAACATGCCTTTAAGAAAGTAAACAGTAATAACAAGCCAAAAGGAAATGCATATGACTAGGCCGTTGGGGCCATGTTGTCTAAAACGAGACATGACCACACTTTAATTTATATAGTCTACAAAGCCTCTAGATAAGGAAAATTATCTGATAAAGGTCAAGATAGGCCCCGCCTCGACTAACTACACAATACAAAATATAAGCTCTAGACACACAAAGCTCCAAACCAACCTGAGCTTGGTAACAACAGCTAGATATCCTGGACTCCTACTGGGGAGAGCTACTAGCACCTGTATCTGCAGCATGAAATGCAGGTCCCCCGTAAGGGACATTAGTACGAGATAATGTACTAAATATGTAAGGCAAGCAATACTGTATATCAAGTAACAACTCAAATAAAACTATGCATTGGTGTAGGATAAGAGACCACCTTTAGTTATACTGGGGGATCATGCACTTTATGTTCTATTTATTACTTTACCTTTACTGTATAATCTGTGCATAACATGTAATATAAATGACTAGCTGATCAGTGGTAAATCTATATCGGGATCGGCCCTGGCTAGACTTCTCCTTTCACTCCTTGGGCTACCCCTCGTGACAGAATCGACCCTGGCTAGGTGATTCTTCCACCCCTCGGGTTATCACCCATCAAATGAAGGTGACTATGTATGGGAGCATATGAACATGTGAAAGAGTGGATACATGGTTCGTAGTTGTGAATGAATTCGTGTATCTTGGTATTCAAGTATATATGCATATTTGAAAGTGACTATGTATGGGAGAATATGAACATGTGAAAGAGTTGAGACACAATCAATAGTTGAGTCAGAGTTGGTAAGTGCCTTTATGTGCCAAAGAGGGATCTATGTTTCATGCCAAATAATATGAAATCAGGTAGCCTTACATACCTCGTTGTACAACCTCGTTATTACCTTGAAGTAACCTCATTTTCTCTCAAGTAGTGATCTACATTAGTATGGGTAAGAAAACAAGCATTAGTAACTACTAAACATGTCTTGGCAGTCCAATCTAATTTAAAAATAAACTTAGGGCAGCAACTCATAAGCATCGACCCAACAACGTTATTTCATCCTTTCCACCCCTAAGCATATGTGTCTACTACCCATTCTATATACATGGTGTATACAAACTAGTTTAGGTCCGTAACACAATAGAAACAGTCCATAATTCACATTACACACCAACTCCCCATTACATGCAATCTGGTAGCACAATATTACACCATTTCCCTATATCTTGACGTCAACAACTCAAAACTATCAAGACTTTAACCAAACTGTCCTCAACACATCTATACATAAAAAAATCCTTACAATAGTCCCAGAATAGTACCAAAGTAGTCATGAAGAAAGTGAGGTAATAGCCTTCGATCCATCAGCCCACAAGTTCCAATCAAAATCACACTTAAGATAGCACAATAAAACTCATTTTTAAGTGAAATAAAATCAGGGCAGCAACCTTAGATTAATATGGAGGATGATCCAAAGGAGCTATAACAAACTTTGGGCAGCAACCCGTAAGCATCGACCCAACGACGTTATTTCATCCTTTCCACCCCTAAGCATATACGTCTAATACCCATTCTATATACATGGTGTATACAACCTAGTTTAGGTCCATAACATGCTGAAAATAGTCCACAATTCATAGCACACACCATCTCCCCACTACATGCAATCAGGTAGTACAACATTACGCCATTTCCCTATATCTTGACGTCAACAAGTTAAAACTATCCAGACTTTAACCAAACTGTCCTCAACTCATCTATACATAAAAATAGCCTTAAAATAGTCCCAGAACAGTACCAAAGCAGTCATGAAGGACATGAGGAAATAGCCTTCCATCCATCAACCCACAAGTTTCAATCAAAATCACACTTAAGATAGCACAATAAAACTCATTTTTAAGTGAACAAAATCAGGGCAGCAACCTTAGATTAATATCTATAACTTAAACCATGTTAAGAACATCAACTTCTCTGCATAATCTAGCCTACAAACCATAGAGAAGTCACTAAAAAAGACAAGTGTGCAATAACTTTCTAAACACATATTTTTCGACCTTTGGTCACAAGCATAACTAGCATATATTTCTTATTTTTCATGGGAAAAGTATATCAAATACTTAAGAGACTATTTTTGATACTATTTTTGAGCCCTTTTAAAGGGTCTCTTTGGCCGACTTTCTCTTGAGCATTTGACCACATATTAACACACATTAATAAGCTAGTGATACAGCAGCTTGGCCCTTACACTTAGGCCTAAGCGGGTCTCAAAGTTGATGGGCCTTGGCTGCCCATTTTCCTAATGTCTCTTTACTTAGTTTAGGCCTAATTAGTCAAGCAGGTTGTGATGTACTTAGGCCCTTTTATTATTTATCTTGGGCCGTATATTGTCTATTTACGATGCTAAAGTTACACCCTTAACACTAACTTTCTTCATTATCAGACTTAGACAGATTCGACGTTGGGCCTCGTCTCCGTCTAGCTAGCAAATTTAAGCTAAGCAAGTAGGTGACTCATGTCACGACCCAACCGATAGACCGTGACTGATACCCGATTGGGGTACCCAGACGACACTACTAAGCCAAATACAACATATGGGCACTATTTATTTGCAAAAATTTCGGCAGAGTTTCCTCTGTTTTGTTGACTAGCCACCTGAAATAGAAGATGTCCAACGAACCAACCAGATATACAGCAGATGCAGATATATATATATACACGCGGGCCGACAAGGTCACCGCTGCGGTCCAGCCGCCTAATTATACCAAAAGTGGCTCCGAAGTAGGGGAGCTCGTCAGACAGCAATGGAGGTCCTAAGTTGGAGGTCCTCTACCCAGTAAGTCAGAACCTGCGGGCATGAAACGCAACCCTTGAAGAAATGGGGGTTAGTACAAAAGACGTACCGAATATGTAAAGCAGGAAGTACACCTGTAAACAAAGTGATAATCCGATCAAAAGCATAAAGGCCCAGCTCATGTTCAACTGCCAACAGAATATTTCTTTTGTCTTTTCAAAATATCAAACTGATGCCTAACGGACCGAAATGATGACGACCTCTAAGCTTGTGCCATCTCAATGCCTCACACCAGAATGTTTAAATCTCCAAAGTCTCCAACACAAATTCCCAAATATACCTGAAAGAAGCTGAGGCGAACTGTGGCCCGTTCAAGTACTCCAACAAGCCTCAAGAGTCTAATTGAATCACCATCTCAATGCCTCACACCAGAATGTTTAAATCTCCAAAGTCTCCAACACAAATTCCCAAATATACCTGAAAGGAGCTGAGGCGAACTGTGGCCCAGCGCTCATGTCATAGTATCGGTGAGCCGAGGCAAACTGATGCCCAGCACTCATGTCATAGGATAGGTGAGCCGAGGTGAACTGAGGCCCAGCACCCACGTATCATAATACATATCAGACATCATGCCGACAAGTGAGCTA
>DF364945.1:1289-30872 GCA_000787875.1 Solanum virginianum | reverse complement strand
CACCCTAAATGGGTGTCAGTCACGGCCCCTAAACCGGGACGTGACAGATTATATATGCTATATCATTATTATGTTATCTTTTGCTTATCATTAGGCATTTTGACTGTGTTGCCTATCTCTTATTGTATTGCATCCTATATACTTAGTACATTCAAATGTACTAACGCATACTCTATGCCTACATTATGTTACCAGGTAGGAATTAGAGCTCCATTTGACTATCCTTATCCACGTGACAAATTTGACATCTTAAAGATAAGATTGGTAAGTCCTCAAGTTCGAGGACACTATCTACTTTCTATTACTATTTTAAAAACTTCTTTTTGTTGATGTTTGACATTCTGAGGGTGAGCCCAAAAAGTGTCTTGGCCCCCCCCATTCCATGTTTAGAAGTGTTGGTGGAATATTATGAAGTATTTATTCTATGAGCTTGTCTCGTTATGATTCATGATATCAAAAAATTCCCCTAGCCCTATTTATCCCTATTTTACTTAGTTGTTGTTGTTTATTTACTTCCGCGACCAAGGATGTCTATATGATATGCTAAGAGACTTGTTTGGAGTCCTTCTGGGTTCCTCATTTGTCATGTCACATCTAGTCCCAAGGTCCGGGTCATGACAAACTTGGTATTAGAAAACTAGGTTGTTAATGGTCCTCGGCATTTAATACACCATGTTGAATAGAGTCATATTCATAGTTGTGAAGCGCACCACAACGGTGAATGGGAAGCTATGAGGCGTTTCAAGAAATGTTTCCCTTCTTCATGGTCTAAGTCGACCTTTAGAAGTGAGATAGGGCTTTCCTTCTAAGAAATGTTCTTTGCTCTTCTAGTTGGTCATGCCACTTCAAAGAGAAAGGCCAAGGAGGAATCATGCACCTGTGGGACAACCGGCTTCCCCTGCTCCTCAAGATGGAAGGGTTACCGAAGTTGAGTTTCAAAATATTATTACTATATTGGCACATGCTATGGCCCACCAAATAAACCAAAGGTCCCAAGCTGCTCATGCTAATTCTATGGTCTCAAGACTAAGGGAATTTTTTAAAATGAATCCACCAGAGTTCTATGGGTCTAAGATGGATGAGGTTCCCCAAGATTTCATTAATGAGGTGTACAAGGTGATGTCTATCATGGGGGAGAATTTGGAGTAAAATGAGGAGTTGGCAGTACAAACTAAAGGAGGTGGCCCAAATTTGGTTTGTGTAATGAATGGTGGAAAGGGGAAATCATGATGTTATTCCTTGAGAGGAGTTTAAGGTAGCATTTCTTAATCAATTCTTCCCTCTTAAGCTTAGGGAAGCCAAAATAATGAAATTCATGAATTTGAAGCAAGGGTCCATGAGTACGAGGGGGTATGCCCTCAAGTTCAACCAACTCTCCAAGTATGCTCCACAATTGGTTGCTGATTTGCAGTCAAGGATGAATAAGTTTGTGATGGGTGTAATCGATTTGGTAGGGAGGAATGTCATGCCGCTATGTTGATAAGTGATATGATTTTGTCCCACCTCATGACTTATGCCGAATAACTTGAGGGGGAGAAGCTTATAAAGAGGAGATGTGAGGGATCCAAGAGGGCTCGATTTGATAGTAGCTTCTTAGATCAAGTGTCTGATGATGCTCCAAGCAAGAGGGTTGCCAAGAATGGGGTGGGCAGCCCCAAGTATCAAGGTAAAGGTGTTGGTGGACAAGCTCCTCCTACGTGCAATAAGTGTGAAAGGTACCACCTGAGAGATGAGTTGACCTATGAGGAGGTCCTGGTGGAGATATTGTGTAAACATGTGAAAGGGTTGAGGAACAATGGTGTAACATTCATCAGGGTTCATTGGAGGAATTAATAAGTTGAGAGTGTCATTTGGGGAGCAAGAGTAGGCATAAAGAAGCAATACACGTACCTCCTTCATTCTATTCAAGCTTGAGATAGCAAACTCAGTCCTTTCTATGATTTCAAGTCTTAAGTTTCGGCCCTTAGGTCATTTTGCATGCATTCATAATCATGGTAACAAGTTTATAGTGATTTTTGACATTTATGTTGAAAGTTCTCGATAATGAGGTTTAAGTACATTTGTTACGTTCATGTTGGGCTAGAACCTTCGTAATTTCTTCTCTATCCCATATTTCTTCGATATTTGAGGACAAATGTTCCCAAGGGGGAGATACTGAAATACCTCACACTTGCTTAGGAATGCCCTATAATCATGATTCCTTTATATCTCAAATTGGGGGTATTTAAACACCCCTCCATGTTACTCGAAAAGGCCCTATGATACATCTTTTTTCAATATCTCAAAATTCATGCAGAATTTTGCAAATTTGACTTCATATTCTTTCTTAGAGGGAAAAATTGTGGGGGTAACAAATACCTACAAGGTATACTTTATCCATGCCAAGAAAATAATTTTTTTGGCGAAACTTTGCAAAAATAGTAGTTGTCCGCAACACGGACCTAGTGCACACTAGTTCAAAAATTTCAAAAAATTTCTCTTTTTACTCCAGGACAATTGGGTAAGAATCCAATACCTATATATACAAATATCCCTCATTCTTTAGCCCTTTTTAGCCCTAAAAACTAACCAAAAACTCTCAAATTCCACTCTAATCTTCATCAAATTCTCCATAAATTCTCAAGATTTTCAAGAAGTTTTGTTGGTGTTCAAGGAAACCAAGTCAAGCCCCAAGTCCTCCTCAAGTTCTTCTTTAAGAAACTCCAAGACTAAGGTATGTGGGTTTCAATCATTAGGTCCTTTCACCCATGGCGCCAAATCCTCCTTCTTACATCAAAATTGCATATTTTAAAGTTGATTTATTTATGGATCTTACTTATTATGAATTTGACTATGAGTTATGTTTGGATTTCAAGAAATGTTGATTGAAAACACATGTACATCTATTTTAAGCTTATACTATGAGAGGTTTGTCTATTGTGACTATGAATGTTTTGGCTATCATCTATGGTGAGATTTGATGGGGGATTTCATTGTATCTTGCATGAAGGTGGTATCAAGTGTTGGTGGGTTGATTTGCATTGATTTTTCTCACATTATTTCACTCTTGAATTGCATGATTTTGAACTAGCATTACGCACCCACCAAGTGTTTGATAAAATATTTTTTTAGGGATTCTTAAAGTTTTGATGATCTATTGGTTGATTTATAAGTCAAGAGTCTTTATGATGATTTTTAACTTTATAGAGATTTGTTTAGTTCATACAAATGTTGATGATGTTGTAAAGCTGGATTAACTCCTTTTCTCAAAGATTTTACCTCTTGTGAGCCTTTGATGTTGATGTTAATGCAAGGGTAATGTTGATTATGACCCATTCTTATGTTTGATGATCAAGCTGACCATATGAGGTCAATGATGTTAAGAGCTACTCATGTCATGTCTTCCATGTTCTTACAAATAATTAAATCTATGATTATTTTAAGAATTCCATGGGATTAGACTTAGCACCGAGTGGACTAGAGGTGAGTCCCTAACTCCTAAAACTATGTGCCACCGTGGGTGAATGGATAAGAGATGAGTCTCCCAATCCCTAAGAGGCAAGTACCCTAAATATGAAGTATTAAGGTGAGTACTTGAGTCTAGGAACTAGAGGCGAGTACCCAGTTCACATAAGGCTTAGTGGTTCTACTTAGGCATTAGGAGGTTTACCTTGGCAAGTAACTTCCCTTTTTGTTCTAGTGAAGGGTAGATATCAGGATTTCAAGTTGTAGCTCACTTGGTCTTATTTTATGTCGGTTGAGGTTTATTCCCACACTTATATATTATGTTATATATAAATGAATGATTTGCAAAGTATGATTTACTTAAGCATTGATCATACATGCTATATTGTTATTATGTTATCTTTTGCTTATTATTATGCAATTTGACTATGTTGCCTATCTTTTGCTGCATATGCATCCTACATACTTGGTACATTCAAATGTACTAATGTATATTCTATGCCTACGTGATATTACCATGTAGGAATTGGAGCTCCATTTGACTATCCTCCTCTATGTGACAAGTTTGACATAAGCTTGGTGAGTCCTCAAGTTTGAGGACACTATCTACTTTCTCTTGCTAGTTCAAAAACACCTTTATGTTGATGTTTGACATTATGAGGGTGAGCCCAGAAAGTGTCTTGGCCCCCGTTCCATTCTAAGTTTAGAGGTGTCATTGGAATATTATGATGTATCTATGCTATGAGCTTAACTCCTTATGATTTGATATCAAAGAATTCCCTTAGGCGACCAAGGATGTGTGTATGATCAAAGAATATTATATTATTTATTTTCTTCTGCGACTAAGGATGTGTGTATTATATGCTAAGAGGCTTGTTTGGGGTCCCTCTGGGTTCCCCATTTGCCATGTCACGTCTAGTCCCTAGGTCCGGGTCATGACAGGGCTATCCTAAAATAAGTTAATCAAATCCTCACCCTTATGTGCCACTTCCGGAGCTGCTATTGTAGCTGCTAATGTTTTGATCTGGTTGGCCTTGAACTTGGCCAACTCCTCTTTTATGGCAGCTATGTCAGTAGGTCATTTTGCCTTAAGCCTCTGTTGGACCCTATCTTCAAAAGCGTTGACCCTGGCATCAACTACGGTCACTCTTCGATCCACTTCAGCAATATTGAATGCATTGCCCCTCTTCTCCGAGTCCCGAACTGTCTAACAAACCCATGACTTGAGTTGGTCCATCAACTTGCCCAGTTGGGCCTCTATCCTAGTAAACCTACCAAAGTTTCAAAAGTAATAGCAGACATAATAGGGTAGTCTGCATAAGTAACCTCAGTAGCAGATGGCTCTAGTATAGGTGTAGCTGTGGAGGGCATCGCCTCTGTATTAATACCTGGAGGCTGCTCTGGTGCAACTGGAGTGAAGGTTGTAGGCACTAGAGTCGACTCCTGAGTAGGTGGCTTGAGTGGGAATGTATCTGGCATGGGAGGAGAAGCTGCTCGCTGGAAGGCCATTGGATTCTCATCATCCTTGATAAGGCTGGGATCCATAGTATGCAAGGACTCTACATGTGGATCGAGGTGGAGAGAAACAATAACTTTGGCCTCCCTGCATAGTCTTTGTATCAAGATGGGAAATGAAAATGAGGTGTTAGTCTAGATCGCGGACTCATGAATCTGCCCAGCCATTGACACGTGCCTAGTCATCTCATAGCCAGCCTAAACATTGGCTAGTAATACAACCCGTACCAAAGTAATAACATTATCTTTATATGTAAGCCAAATGTGCAATCAGATAAATGGACTACCAGAATTTAGCCAAAAAGGAGAGGTGAGCCTTCACGATTGGCTCAGCGTGGTTTGTCACTTATGCTAGGTTGGAACTGCCCTCACATATTTGGCTAGGCACCCATTGGAGAAGCTCAGTCCTTAGGCCCATATGTTTCCCTGTCATCGCTAGTGTCATCTTCTCAATCCTATCATTATACTATGCGGTGGAACATGACGCCATGTAATTAGGTCCAAACTAAACCTTGCGAATTGTCTCCTCTGAAATGTCGGCTCTCTGACCTCGGACTAAGACTTCCCGTAGTCTGGACTGATCAATGTCCTTCATCCCCTTGGGAAGATCTCTGAAGATAGTAGTAGCATAGGCAGCATAGAACTCTCGAATAAATACTAGGCATACTTGCCCAACTTCCTTGATAACCATTGAAGTCCGTGTCGATCAATCTCTACCTCTAAAGCCAGAACCCTGCTCAACCCTGAATCAATTCAGCCTCAATATTTCGTGGAACTGTTTGATAGGCTTTCCCTATCCCTTTCACATTAACCCCCTATTGTAGATCTTTTCCAAACCAAGAACACCTCATCAGATACATCTAGGATCAGTAGAAGAAAGATATGGGTCGATTGGGTGCTATGACTCTACCTTACCCTGCTAAGTCTATGATGCCTCTTGAGAATCTGACTCCGTATGAGTAGGGGTCATCTGGGGTGAAATATAAGCTGACTCATCTCTATCAGCCTCCTCATCAGACTGTTAGGAACTCTTAACTATCATCTGAGTTCCTGCAGCTCTAGCTCTGGTTTGAGGCATATTTCCCTATGGGTGAATTCGGACTTTGTGGACCTTCTGTGATCCCTCTATCTGCTCAGTATCTGATCCTCATCTATCAACTTCCTATGAAAGGTCCAGATAGCATTTTTATCTTTTGGAGGCATCATACCTGAAAATTATACCCCATACCACAAATGAGCACCATAGTTGCAACAACATCAGAGCACAAACTGAGAAAGCAACAAGAAGAAATAAGAACAAAAAGTAAAACACAAAAAAATTTGACACTGCACCAACTATAGATATACAGGTATGAGGCACAGGTACGACTCATAGGATAACTTACGAGTCATAGTCTGGACTCATAGAAATTTTCAGAATCCTTTTAAACCACAAGACAGGTCCTACGATATATTCACTACGGTTCGTAGTGAACACTATGACCCGTAGGTAGGTTTCGTATGGTAAATATTAAGGAACCATAAGGGACTGTTGTTTCCTACGAAGGGTCACTACGAGTCATAGGACATCCTACGAGTCATAGGAAGGCCTTGTAGAAGAAAACAACAGGCACCTATGGTCCTTTTAACTTTACCACACAAACCACTATCAATCATAACATCATTTAAACATCACTTAAAGCAATTCTCTTAATCAATTCAACATATATGTCAAATATGACCCTAGTCATGAACATTCAAACCACAATTACCCTACAAATTGTATCAAAAATTGAGAATCAAACAACTTCCCGACAAATTCGAGAATCACCCAAAAGTTTTCAATCCCTAAACTCATAACAATCAGAACTACAAAAATCAAGGGAGTTTAAAGGGATCAAATGTAAATTCATTTAAAAGAAATCTCAAAAACCCATTTTCAGTCCAAGCACATATCAACAACTATTTCACCTTTACGTGAACCCAAAAGTTGATCAATCCACAATTATTCACTACAATGATCATGATCAGCACTAGATATGACATGGTGTCGATATCACAACAATGCAACAAGGGAGAATTTGCAATTCAAAATAACATTAAGGAATTTAAATTGACAAATCCTGGTTCTCATGTCTAGACAATAATTTTCTCATGGGCACTTTTAACATCACATCCAA
The DNA here is from genome assembly GCA_000787875.1 of Solanum virginianum. NCBI lineage: Eukaryota > Viridiplantae > Streptophyta > Magnoliopsida > Solanales > Solanaceae > Solanum > Solanum virginianum. The sequence goes on along the minus strand of DF364945.1, from coordinate 23,754 downwards.
ACACACAATTATCCAATAATTTTAAAAAGATAATAAAAGTTATGTGACAAATTTAACCTAGAAAGCATACCAATTGAGAAAATACGAAGCAAGCAGATGCACTGAGATAGAAAAGGGGAGCCAAAACCCTAGGTAATGGTGCTCGCCAAAATTCTTGCTAAACAATGACATGGGCTATTGGAAAAAATGATCAGAATAGTGCTTGGAAATGTTTGGGATCCATTTATGTGGATTAGGGTTAGAAAAATGAGGAATTAGGCGTTAAAATAAATTTTAACTTTATAGCATCGGATCAACATTTAAAATTCTGCAGATTGGGGCTATGAAACCCCAACTACGAGTTGTAGGGCTACCTACGTCTCATAGGTCGTGGTCTCATTGAAGACACCAACACTTAGAAAAATATAAAAATCATACCTTGGTACTACGAACCCCACTTACGACTCATAGGATGGACTACGAATCATATGGTTGGCTCGTAGTTTATGTGCAAATTTCAATTAGACATTGTTTTCCTCTATGAGGCATGAATAGGAGTTGTAGTGTGCACTATGACTCATAGGGTTAGTTATAGAGGCTACTCCAAATGCCATTATTCACACTTTCAGCACTTGATTCGTACCTACAAACCAAAATCTCAAAACACACCAATTTTCAAAAAATAACACAACTGATTCAATATTTTAAAAATCAAAACAAAAAATCAATCCATTGCCTAACAAATCAAATAACCCAAATAGACTTAAAAACAAGCCAAAAACATAAAAAATACTTGGGTTGCCTCCCAAGAAGCACCTTATTCAATGTCGTGGCTCGACTTAGTCATCATCAATCATCAAAAATCCTCAATGGCCCATACTTTGTTCTTGAACTTGTCCGGATGCTTCATTGTTTGGTGGATGTCAAAAACAACCTCTCCATCATTGACCCTGAACCGAAGTTGACTGGAATCCATATCTACCAAGGCTCTCCTGGCATCCAAAAATGGGCTTCCCAATATAATGGGAACCTTAAAATTATTTTCATAATCAAGGATCACGAAATTAGCAGGAAAGATGAATTTATCAGCTTTTACAAGAACATCAAAAAAAGTATCCTTTCCAGCTTTTAGATAGTTTTATCCGACATGAGTTACTGCATTCTTGTGGAGTAGGAGTACCAAGACCAATCTTTTTGAAATTGGCAAGAGACATCAAATTTATGCCTACTCCTAAATCACATAATGCCCTTGCGAACTCTACATCACTGATAGTACAAGGAATGGTGAATGCACCTAGGTCTTCCCTCTTTTCGACTAGGCATTTGGTCATGATGACACTATATTATTAGAGCTCTTATGAATGCTCTTGGCTCAACATGAACTTTTTTGTCACCAATCCTTTATGTACTTAGCATACCCAGGCATCTTCTTTAATGGTTCTAGAAGGGGGATGTTAATAGATAATTGCTTCAACATAGGAAAGAAGTGTTTGAATTTACCATCCTCCTTCTTCTTCTTGAGTATTTGAGGAAAAGAGAGAGGAGGTTTTGGCATCCCATTTCTCTCCAAACCTTCTTCACCAATATCAACCTTGTTATCAACACCCTTCTCACAAGCTTCATCATCAACCATCGGCATTGAGAGATCTATGGTGATTTTCTCACTTCTTGTCATAACTGCCATGTGATGTCCATTATTCTTTAGATTTTGAACTGTGTTGCTTAGCAAAGTGCCTTTTTGGCATTAGTTCAATTGAGAATAAACTTGGCCAAATTGTTGCTCTAATTATTTAATGGCCACCGAGTGAGACTCTATCTTTTGGTTTATGCTTTAAATATCTGATTTCATCACTTTCAAGGTATCATCTTGATGGTTGACCCTTTTCAACAACTTGTCAAACATTTCCTCAATCCTAGAAGTTCTAGACCCAGCATTACTATTATGAGGAGGCTCATAAGGACGATCTCTATAATCATCTCTTCACCCCCATTCGGCCTCCGGTACTCTTCCTCTTACACAATAACTGCCATGGTTATCTCTATACGCTTCCATGCAATTGTATTTCCGACCTTGATTCCCTGAACCTTGCTTCCAATAGTTGAAGTTGGACCCTTGGGCATTGTTTTGGAAACCTGTCGCTTGATTACTCAAAAAACAAATATCTTCCTAAAAGAAGGGTCCTTTATACATGGGTGCCTTTAGAGGTTGGTGAGTCACCACATGAATAATTGCTTGGTTTTGTTTCAACACCAAGTCCATACTTGTGCGATGTTGAGCAAGTTGTTGCATAATCTCATCATTCACCTTTTCTTATTCATTGTTGGTGTTTAGTGCATAATAAGTGTTACTAGAACCTCTCTCTCTTTACCCCCATGCCCTATTTGTTTTGACCACTTACTCCATTCTTTCGGTGGTTCATAAAAAATGTTGATCAAGAAACATGCCTCCCATAATGGTATCAGCACAAGCTTGACTATTCTCGTTAAGAGCTTGATAAAAGATCTCCACTAAGGCATCATCAACAATTTTGTTATCCAAAACCAACCTCAAGCACTTGGTGAATCTTTCTCACATTGTACTGAATGAATGACCCGGCAATTGCTCAAAGTTGTTGATTTGATCTTTGAGTTTAAGCTTTTTAGATCTAGGAAAATACCTCTCTAAAAAGGCTCTTTATAGCTCGGCCCAACTAGTGATTGAACTTTTTTGAAGCTTGGACAACCAAATAGTCGCATTTCCAATCAGAGATAGAGGAAACACTCTCAAACCAACTACATCCATTGAAAGATTTTTTATACCCATCACACTCTTGCAAAAAAATGCAATATTATAGAGATGACTATATGGATCCTCCTAAGGTAGCCCCGTAAACAAACCACAATTTTGATGCATTTGTAGCAGGGCACTAGACATGGTGAACTTAGTGTCAGTCGATAGAGGTGGCAACACTATTGCTCCTATGACATCCATGGCCATCTGGTTCAACCTATACTGGTGCCATCCATATGCCTTTTCATTGAAATCCCTATGGTGTGGCCTATTCTCCCTTTGTGGTGGATTTTCATCTCTACCCACGTCTTTCTTATGTTGAGCAATAGCTTTATCTATCCTCATTTTCTTGAGCCATTCTTGTTGCTATTTGGTGAATCTCCAAGTTGATTGAAACTAAGGGATTGTCTTGGCTCCTTATGTTGGCATAGAAACCTAGTATACCCTACAAGCAAGACTAAACAACAAAAATAAAAATAAAAGTAAAATACATGAGAATCTTGAAATTAATACTTGAACTAACTCCTAGTGAAATCAAGCATAAAACCTAGTCATATTCCCTAGCAATGGCGCCATAATATTTTATGTTCATAGTCTAATAGTTAAGCGGTCACTATTAAGTATAAACCTAACCGGAGGTTAGGGTCAAATCCATAGGGAATACAGAGTTGACCATATTGATTCAGTAACAATTATTTCAACCATCAATCAACTAACTTCTCTAGAATGGAGGGGTTTGCAATTTTCAAATAAAAGAATATAAAAGCACTACACTACTAATACAAAGAGACAATCAAATTAAGGGGTAACTTGGGAATTGTGTTCCCTATGATTCATTAACTCAAAAACCCCAGATAACATAACTCTAATTGAGACATCATATACAGGACAGTAACTTAGGTTCATCCAACCCTTTTGTGAGGGTGAAGGTCAAATTTCACCATGGTGTTTGTTCGGCAACCATGGTTTGCCAACTAACCATTACCCATTATCCCAGTCAACAAACCCTCAGCCAGGTTTGGTTGATTAGATGAGAACACATCAATTGAATTTGTATCTACTTCCCTTTTTCTATTCGTCACTACCTTGGTGGGGATTGTGATGGTAGGCAGGGTTTGATGTTGGCCACCACCAAACAATATTCAAAATGAAAGAAAATTAACAGTATATGCAAATACCCAATCAAATAAATGCACAAAATTTGGGCTATTTCAAGTCAACTTCTCATGGTTTCCACAACACTGAGTTATGGGTGATTAGCCACTCTTGGCTAGGGGAACATCACAAATAATGAGTATAATAAACATGGTTTAGAGATTACCCAAGAATAATAAAGAACAAAACAACTTTGATGTTGAAACCATGAGATTGCAATAATGGAATGTGAGTACAGGTGATTTCAAATCCAACAAAATGGGTCTTCAAATAAATATCCTAAAAGCTACTCTAAACCCTAAATGCTCTCCAAGAATATTCAAAGTTGTAGAATCTGTAAAAAGTGTCAAGTCTCCTTTCAAAAACCCTATCATTAACTATTTATACTATTTATAAAAAGATCCAAAAAATAAAATAAAAAATATAGCCACTAGCAGGTACGGCTGGCAGGGTGACCTACGAGTCGCAATCGGGATTTTATAGTCAGCACTTGGCATTTTGGACTTGACTGTGATGACCTATTCCTATGAGTCGTGGTCTAATCTATAACTTATAGTGTCTTCTCATAGTCTCTAGTTGCAATCCTTGATCCAAATTTTGGCAACACAGTTTCTGCCTACGAAGCCCCCTCCTACAAATCATAGTGAGACTTATGAGTTATAGGTTAGCCTCGCATAGCTTACCTTTACTTTGTAAATTTCTAATTTTTGAACACTTTTTCTGGCTACGAGGACACACTATGACTAGTTGCTTGGGTTACGACTCGTATGTTCGCTCGTATATCCTAAACTTTATCAAAATCTGTAATTTTCTCCCAAAATCATGTCAACCTGTATTTTCTGCAAGAACAACATAAAAATACATAAAAACCATAAAAAGTAGCATTAAGAACAAGAAAAATCCTATGTTTTAGGCATTAAGTGTGTTGTAATTTGACAGCAAAAAAGAGATTAATTAACAAGATTTGATTGATGTTTCTCATCTAATCAACCAAGCTGGACCAAGGGGAGGTTGTACTGGAATAATAGGTAAGGATTAGTAATATCACACTGCGGTGATGGACCAAATCACCTAGTGAAATTCACCTCTCCCCAGGGCCAAAGGGTTTGGTGAACTTAACTTACTGTTTTGCATGCTACACACTAGAAAAATATTTGACTATCTAGTAATACTGAGTTAGGAAATCATGGCAACATAATACCCAAGTTACTCTTCATACTAGTTTAACACTTGTTTTAGTTTAGGATTACTTTTTATAGTTATTACAAAACCCCTCTTTGGGGAGATAAGTTGGTTAATTAACGTAAATTATATTAAATTCTTCTAAGTCAACCATATTCCCTATGGAATTTTGATGTGCTATCAACATACAGCACATTTGGTACCTAAACAACGGATTTTGTGAGCTCTTAATTTGACTTTTTATGATATTTATCTGTTTTTATGTTGTTATTGTAGAATAGATAAATTGGCATGATTTTGGGAGAAAATTGCAGATTTTTGCTGAAGTGCAGGACATATGAGCCATTCTACAAATTGAAGCCTAAGCTACGAGTCGTAGGATGATCTAATAGCAAGAAATAGTGAGCAAAATCAAAAATCTGGCAAGTGGAGGTCAGCCATACGAGGTCACTCTATGAGTCATAGGTCTCACTATGACTCGTATAAGTAGGGTTATAGCAAGAAATAGAGAGCTAAAAGTTTGGATCAAGAACTGAAGACCTAGACCATGAGAGGAGAATACGAGTCGTAGCTGAAGCAATGACTCGTAGGGGTGGATCATAACAATCAAGCCCAAAAGGTCAATTACTGACTAGAGACCCTGATTATGACTCATAGGTCACCCTATGAGTCGTATCTATGCAACGTACCTACTGCCAGTTGTCTTTTATATTTAATTTTTAGGATTAAATTGTAAATAGTATAAATACTTAATGATAGGGTTTTAGAAGGAGAGCTCAGACATTGAATTTTTTTAGAATACTTTGAATATTCTCTCTTTAATATTCTAAGGGTTTTTCTAGAGTTTAGTGTAGATTCTCATTTTTAATTAGAAAACCCACTTTTGGGAGTTTAAAACCTCACATTGTACTTATTCTCCATTAATCTAAGCTTGTGGTTTGTAACTTGTAGTGTTATTGTTCTTCATTGTTTTGGGAAAACTATCAATTATGTCTTCTACTTTCATTGTTGTTGATTTTACCTTAGCCATGAGTAGCTATGCACCCACAACTTGGGGTTGTGGGAACCATGAGTAGTTGACTTGAAATAACCTAGATTTTGTACACTTCTTTGATTGGAATTTTTTATGTATTATTTATTTCCCTTCATTTTGATTGATGTTTGGTAGTGGCCAACACTAAACCCCATCCACTATCACGATCCCGACTAATGTAGTGATGAATAGGAAAAGAAAAGTAAATGATAGGATTCAATTGATGTTTCGTCATCTAATCAACCAAACCTGACCAAGGGGAGATTGACTTGGACAATGGGTAACGGTTAGTTGGCACACCATGGTTGCTGACCAAGCACCATGGTGAAATTCTACCTTCACCTTCACAAGATGGCTGGAAGAACCTAAGGTACCGTCCTGCATATGAATTCCCAAATAGAATTATGTTTTCTAGGGTAATTGAGTCAATGAATCATGAGGAACACAATTCCCAAGTTATCCCTAAATTTGAGTGTCTTCCCGCATATTTAGTATAGTGTTTAGTTTTATTTTTGTTTTTTTCTTAAATCACAACCCCCACCCCCGTTTAGAATATTTAGTAATCAGTGCTTGAAATGATTGATAGTTAATCTATATAGTCAAGCCTCGTATTCCCTTTGGATTCGACCCTAACCTATGATTAGATATATTGTTGACTATGACCGCTTTGTTATGGTAGCATGAACATCATAAAAAAATTATGGCACAGTTGCCAAAGAATACGGCTAGGTTCTTGACTTGATATCACTATTAGTTAGTTCAAGTATTAATTTCTAGACTCTTTTGTATTTTACTTTTATTTTTGTCTTTTTTGTTTGGTTTTATTTGCAAGGTGTACTAGGTTGTATGCCCAACACAAGGAGCCAAGGCAATTCTTTACCTTCGATCAATTTGGAGATCCATCAACTCTTTAGGAGAATGGCTCAGGTGAATGAGGATATCACAGTTAAGGAAGGAATGAATATGAATGATGAGGATGTGGGAAGAGAGGAGAATCCATCACCAAGGGACAACAGGCCACAACTTAGGGATTTCAACAAAAATGTTTACGGATGGAATCAATATCGTTTGAACCCTATGGTCATAGACGTTACAGGTGCTATAGTATTGCCTCTATTACCAGCAGATACTAAGTTCTCCATATCAAGTGTATTAGTTTAGATGCTCCAAAACTGTGGGGTTTGTTCACAGGGTAACCTTCAGAGGATCCTCATCATCATCTCCTTAATGTTGTCTTCGTGTGCATGAGTGTCATGGGGACACAAAATCTTTCTCTTGTTGCAGTTGGTTTGCGAGTGTTCCCATTATCGCTAACTGGTAACGTAACTGTGTGGCTGTTTGAGCTTCCTCCGGGCACAATAACAAGTTGTGCAGAGCTTCAGAGATTATTCCTAGAGAGATATTTTCCAAGATCAAAGAAGCTTAAGCTCAAAGACCAAATAAACACTTTTTAGCAATTTTGCGATGACTCTATTAGTACCAAATGGGACAGATTCACCAAATTCTTGAGGATGGTACCTAATCATACGATTGTTGATGATGCCTTCATTGAAATTTTCTATTGGGTGCTTGACAAGAATAGTCAAGCTTGTGCCGGTACGATCATGGAGACATGTTTCTTGACCAACCATTTGTGTTGATAGCTGAAAGGATGGAACAAGTGGCTAAAACAAAGAGAGCATGGGGTTAGAGAAAAAGGTGCAATGAAGACCTCTTGTGCAGTCAACACCAACAATGAGCAAGCAAAGATCAACAAAAAGATCATGGAATAACTTTCTCAACTTCACATGAATATGGACTTGGTCTTAAAGCAAAACCAAGCAAGTGTTCAAGCGGTAGCTCACCAAACTCCTAAGGCTCCGATATATGAAGATCCATTATTTGATGAAGATGCTTACTTTGCGAGTAACCAAGTGGTAGGTTTCCAAAATAACTCCTAAGGGTCTAATTTAGATTATCAGAGGCAATATTTTGGGAATTAAGGTCACATTGAATTTTTTTAGAATACTTTGAATATTCCTATGAGGGTCTAATTTAGATTATCAGAGGCAATATTTTGGGAATTAAGGTCGGAGCTACAATAGTGATAGTGCTTATAGAGACAACTGTGGTGGCTACTATGAGAGAGAGAGCGCCGAATACCAAATGGGGTAGAAGATATGGCTATAGAAATGGTCCTCATATGTCATTCCACAACCGTGATGTCATGCCAAATACTTCAAGGATTGAAGAGATATTTGAAAAGAGCCGACCATCAAGATGAGACCTTGGAAGGAATGAAATTGGACATTTCAAGTATCAATCAAAAAATTGAGTCTCACTCCATGGTGATTAAAGAATTAGAACAACAATTTGGGCAAGTTTCTTCACAATTGAACCAATGCCAAAAGGGCACCTTACCAAGCAATACGGTTCAAAATCCAAAGAAAGATGGGCATTGCATGGTGGTCATGACTAGGATGGTAAAAGCACCATCGATCAACCTGTGCCAGAAGTTATGAATAATAGATATAAGGAGAGTGTTAACGAAGTAACAAAAATACATAGCATAAGAGAGTAACCAAAGAAATATAAAACCTTTCAAAACTCCACCCCCCAAACTTTCCCAAAAGGTTTTGGAAGAGAAAAGAGAAAAGTAAGTTTGAGCAATTTTTGGTAATGCTTAAGAAATTATTAGTGAAAATTCCTATGATTGACGCACTTGAGAGGATGTCTGGTATGCAAGATAGATGAAAGATCTAGTTAAGAAAAAACAAATAGTTAATCAAGACCTCTCCCAAAATTTTCAACACTGCAGTGTCATCACCACAAAGTCATTGGTGCAGAAATGTGAAGACCTAGGTGCCTTCACCATACCATTCACTATTGGAGAACTTTTATTTTCCCAAACCATTATGTGAGATAGGAGCCAGCATTATCTTGATGCCCCTTGCCATCTTCAAAAGGCTTGGTTTTGTGCACCCCTGTCCTTACGAAGATATGGTTGCTAATGGTAGACAGAACAGTCAAGAAGCCTACGGGGATTCTGTATGATGTGCTGGTAAAAGTAGATAAATTTATATTTCCTGCTGATTTTGTCATACTTGACTGTGAGGTTGATTTGGCAGTTCCTATCATTTTTGGAAGGCCTTTCTTAGCCATGGTCATACGTTGGTTGACATAGAGAAGGGGGTGCTTACTTTCAGATTTGGTGAAGAAGCAGTTGTATTTCAGGTTTACTAATAAGATAGAAAGAATTTTGAGTTTCAGGTCGTCTCAATGATTGAAATGGGTGATGAAGATGAAGTGGAGATCCTAGTTGAGTTAACACTAGGGGTTGAACCTTTGGTAGCTATGTTGATAAATTTTGAAGGTGAAAGCATCCCAGATTATAAAAAGACAGTCAATGGTCTAGGAATGTCATTTGGGCCTAGACGACAAACCAAGTTGGAGTTAGATTTGAGCAACAGGGAGACTCCACCTACAAAACCTTCTGTAGAAATCCCATCTAAGTTAAAGTTGAAGGTACTACCAACGCATCTAAAATATGCATACTTGGGAGAAAGTAATACATTGCCAGTTATAATTGCAGTTGACGTAAGTGAAGGACAAGTAGAAGCCTTTGCCTCAGTTCTCAAACAATTCAAAAGAGCTATTGGATGGACAAGTACAGACATCATTGGCATACCTCTAGGGATATGTACTCACAAGATGCAACTAGTCAAAGATTATAAGCCTAGTATCGAACATCAAAGATGGTTGAACCCTCCAATGTAAGAGGTTGTTCAGAGAGAAATCATCAAGTGGTTGGATGCAGGAGTAATCTACCCAATCACTGATAGTGAATCGGTTAGTCCAGTACAGTGTGTTCCAAAAACAAATAAGGGTATCACAGTGGTGCCTAATGAGAAAAATGAGTTGATTCCCATACGACCAATCACCAGGTTGAGAGTGTGCATAGAGTATAGAAAGCTTTATGCTTCCATAGAGAAAGATCATATCCCTATGCCATTCATGGATCAAATGCTTGACAGGCTTGCAGAGAAAGGTTGGTACTGTTTCCTTGATGGATATTCTGGGTATAATCAAATTATCATTGCACCTGAATATCAAGAGAAGATAACTTTTACCTACCTATATGGTATATTTACATTTAAGAGAATGTCATTTGCATTATGCAATACTCCAGAAACATTCAAAGATATATGATGTCGATTTTCTCGAACATAGTTGAAAACACTATTGAGGTGTTCATGGATAATTTTAGTGTGGTCAACCAATCATTCGAAGAGTGCTTGCTACATTTGCATAATGTGTTGCAAAGATGTTTTAAGAGTCAACTTGTGTTGAATTGGGAGAAGTGTCACTTTATGGTCAAGAATGGCATTGTGCTTGGTCACAGAATTTTAAGCAAGGGGATTGAGGTTGATAAAGCAAAGATTGAGGCTATTGAGAAGCTACCACCACCAATCTCTATGAAAGGTATCAGGAGTTTCTTAGGTTATGCAAGGTTCTACTATCGCTTTATAAAGGATTTTTCTAAGCTCTCACAACCCTTGTGCAAGCTGTTGGAGAAAGATGCCAAATTTGTGTTCGATGATGCATGGATGTAAGCCTTTAAAGAATTGAAGAGAAGTTTGACTTCGGTGCCCATCACTGTAGCTCCAAATTGGTCAAAACCCTTTGAACTAATGTGTGATGCAAGTGGAGTTACTTTAGATGTGGTGTTGAGGTACTGCAGGGAGACGATTCTATATATTATCTAATTTGATAACAAGGCACTAAAAGTAGCTCAGAAGAATTATACAGTCATTAAACAAGAATTGCTAACACTTGTTTTTCCCTTTGAAAAATTTCAATCATACTTGTTGGGAGCCAAGGTGATAGTGCACACAGACCACGCAACACTCAAATATCGAATGGCTAAAAAGGATGCAAAATTGAGACTGATCAGATGGGTACTCCTCTTGCAAGAATTTAACTTTGATGTGATTGACAAAATTGGCTCAAAAAATTAGGTAGCCAACCACATTTCAAGATTAGAGGATGAACCTATGGTGAAATTCGATGATGGTCATGATATCAATGACTCCTTCCCTAATGAAAGGGTATTGGTAGCCTCACATAATCTTATACCCTGGTTTGCAGACTATGCTAATTATCTGGTGAGTGACATAATGCCTCCGGACTTAAATACCTATCAACATCTCAAATTCATGCATGATGTAAAGAAATTATTTTGGAATGAGCCATACTTATTTTGTATATGTACTGACAGGATCATATATAGATGTGTTCCAGAGGTGGAAATGATGAGCATCCTTGAAGCATGCCGCTCATCGTTGGTGGGTGGCCATCATAGTGGAGCTCGTACTACTTATAAGGTATTATAGTAGGGATATTATTGGCCATATATACATCAGGATTCTCACAATTATGTCATGTCTTGTGTAGATGCCAAAGGGAGGGTGGTGTCTTACGAAGGCAAGAACTTCCTCTTAATCCTATTTTGGTAATAGAGTTGTTTGATGTCTGGGTATTGATTTTATGGGACCCTTTATTAGATTTCATGGAAATAAGTATATCCTTGTTGTTGTTGATTATGTCTCTAAATTGGTAGAGGCTATAGCCTTGCCAAACAACGAAGGCAAGAGTGTTACCGAATTCCTCCGAAAAAACATCTTCACCAGGTTTGACACACCTCCAAAAATTATCAGTGATAAAGGCTCTCATTTTTGCAACCAATTATTCAAAGCACTTCTTGAGAGGTATGGTGTAAAGTACTGTGTGGCAAACCCTTACCATCCCCAAACAAGTGGGCAACTGGAAGTGTCAAATAGAGAGATAAAGCAAATCTTGTCCAAGACTATGAATGTTAATCGCACTGATTGGAATCACACTGTCCAAGCTCTGCCTTGTACAAGTAAAGAATGAAAATTCAGCATGATTGTAGAATCAAGAACTTCCATTTTTCTCAAGGAGACATGGTGTTGCTTTACAACTCTAAGTTAAAATGGTTTCTCGGGAAACTTAAATCCAAGTGGATGGGACTCTTCAGGGTGGTATATGATTTTACTCATGGTGCCATCGAGTTAGAAAGTAGGGATGGTAAAATTTTCAAGTTCAATGGCTAGCGGGTCAAACTGTGCATGGGTGGTATGGAAGAAATTAAGATAGTGGAAGAGTGGGACCTCAAAAAAGAATGAGTATAAAAAGCAAACTATCATGCCACGACACTAAATAAGGCCCTTCTTGGGAGGTAACCCAAGGTATGCTCCTTGTTTCCCTTCTTTATGTATATACTTTGAGGACAAAGTATCTTATTTTGGTAGGGTGTAGGGAAGTTATGGATTAAGCTAAAGTCTGAGTAACCTCAAGTCCATAACTTCCCCGTATTTTTTATCTCAAGATTTTCTTGCGGTGTTTCTTTTTTCTTGCGAATGTTTTAAATTTTTGTTGAACCAGTATGCTTAGGTAGTGTAGATAATTTGTAGATATATAGTAGTTACTATCTTTTAGGCATATATACAATCTTGAGATGCTTTTTGAATGTTTTGATAATTTGGTACCCTAAAAGTTTTTTTGAGATTGTTTATTATTTTTGAAATCATGCATGTGATTATCTAGCAATGTTTGTTTCGATAAGGAGAAGGCCAGGTGATGCTTGAAGCATGATGTATGAGTCTATACTTGACTGTGTATGTGATTTCATGTGTGTGTGAGCTTATTTTGCCACATTCATGTATTGTGTATGGACTCAGAACTTGCCTTATTACTCTAAGATTGGACTGGTGATATGGTTGGATTGGGAAAGTATCTTAGGCCATTATTCTTTTAGTAAGTCCACTTTTGGCTAAATGACCTACGAAATGTGATAGTTGACACCTTGTTCCAATTATTTGAGCTTCTCATGTAGCTGTTCTTTCTCGACACCTAACTAGCTTAGCCTTATTTATGATATATCTTGATATTGGCCCTGGTCTATCCTAGAACATGTGAACCTTGATTGATGCTAAAAGCCTAAGTTGAGGGTGGCTACAAATAGTGGCCCTACTTTGGGGAATAGATATTGTGTGCTTCATTTCAGGCTAAAAGCCTAAGTTGAGGGTGGCCTTTATTGTGGTAAAGTAATGAAAATGAGGGTTTTAATTGGGAAAGAAAGAAAGAAATGAAAAAGTCATGTGTCAGGTGAGAAAAAAAAAGAAAAGTTGCCTTGGATTAAAGAAAATAGCGAAACAAATGAGTTCAATAATAAGGCATAGTTGAAAAAGAGAAAGAAAACACCCTAGAAAAGCTTGAAAAAGAAGAATAAGGGTAGATTTAGTGAAAATGGTTGAGTTATGGAGGAAAGAGTGTTGATAAACATGGTTTAAGAATAGGTTTTAGTCATCACTTGCCTAAAATGCCATACCAAAGCCCCATGAGCCTATGTTACAAGCCATTAAGTTCTAAAGTGATCCGAATTCACTTTGTCATCAGTCCGAAGTTGAGTATAAAGGCAAGCCCATGGTGTTAGTCATTTTGCATGAATTTCATTTGTGAAAGTGAGAATGCTTGTACTGTCCCTGAATTTTGAGTGAGAATACTTGTACAATCCCTGAATTTTAAATGTACTTTAAGTGAGAAAGAGGAAATTCTTTTTTATAAGGGCATTTGCACTACTTTATTGGCATATGACTAACTCAGTGATTGTGGATTGTTGATACTTCTTTACTTATCATACTGGATTGCCGAATACAACTTGGGTGGTTTTATATGCTTAGTATCTTTACAATCAGGTTTTTAAAATGAGAACTGGGTACCTAAATGGGTGTTAAATGATGTATATGCCATTAGAGTAGCTACTATGTGATTTCTCATTGTCTACTTAGATTGAGTCATCGTTTAAAGGACAAGCAACATTTCTAAGTGAGGGTGTTGATGTGCTATCAAAATACAGCACATTTGGTGCCTAAAACAAGGGATTTTGCGAGTTCTTAATGCGAATTTTTATAGTTTTTATGTACTTTCATGTTGTTATTGCAGAAAATATAAGTTGACATGATTTTGGGAGAAAATTATAGATTTTTTCTAAAGTGCAGGACAAATGAGTAATTCTACGAATCGTAGCCCAAGTGAAGAGTTGTAGGATGATATCATAGTAATAAACAGTGAGAAAAATTAGAAATTTGCCAAATGGAGGTCAGCCATACGAGGCCACTCTATGAGTCATAAGTCTCACTACGACTCATATAAATAGGGTCATAGCAAGAAATAGATAGCTAAAAGTTTAGACCAAGAACTGAAGGTCTAGACTACAAGAGGAGCATACAAGTCGTAGCCCAAGCAACGACTTGTAAGAGTGGGTCATAACAGTCAAGTCCAAAATGTCAAATATTAACTACAAGACCCCAATTACGACTGGTATGTCACCCTATGAGTTGTATCTATGCGACATACCTGCTGCCAGCTATCTTTTCTATTTAAGTTTTAGAGTTTAAATTGTAAATATTATAAATAATTAATGATAGGGTTTTAGAAGGAGAGGTCAGACATTGAATTTTGTTGAAGAACACTTTGAATATTTTCTCTTGAATATTCTAAGGGTTTTTCTAAGGTTAAGTGTAGATTCTTATTTTTAATTCGAAGACCCACTTTTGGGGATTAAAAACCTCACATTGTACTCATTCTCCATTAATCCAACCTTGTAGTTTGCAACTTATGGTGTTATTGTTCTTCATTGTTTTAGGTAAGCTCTCAACTATCTCTTCTACTTTCATTGTTGTTGATTTTGCCTTAGCCATGAGTATCTAAGCATCCACAACTTGGGGATGTGGGAACCATGAGTAGTTAACTTGAAATAACCTAGATTTTATACATTTCTTTGATTAGGGTTTTGCATGTATTGTTTATTTCCCTTCATTTTGATTGATTTTGGTGGTGGCCAACACAGAACTCTGCCTACTATCACGATCCCAACCAAGATAGTGACGAATAAGAAAAAGGAAGTAGATGAAAAGATTCGATTAATGTGTTCTCATCTAATCAACCAAACCTGGCCAAGGAGAGGTTTACGGGGACAATGGGTAATGGTTAGTTGGCATACCATGGTTGCTGATCAAGTGCCATGGTGAAATTCGACCTTTACTTTCACAGGAGGGATGGAAGAACCAAAGTTACTGTCCTGCATGCAAATTTCCAATTAGAGTTATATTGTCTAGGGTAGTTGAGTCAATGAATCATGGGGAGCACAATTCCCAAATTATCCCTAAATTTTGGTGTCTTCTTGCATAATTAGCATAGTGTTTATTTTTATTTTTATTTTTATTTTTATTTTTTATCTTAAACCACAAACCTCTGCCTCTCCATTTAGATATTTTAGTAATCGGCACTCGAAATGATTGATAGTGAATCTATATAGTCAAGCCCCGTATTCCCTGTGAATTCGACCCTAACCTATGTTAGGTTTATTGCTGACTGCGACTACTTTGTTATTGATGGGTGAACATCATCAGATTCGCCCTTAACCTTGGTTAGGTTATATATCTTGACAAGGACTACTTTATCCTTATAAAGGAGGTGTAGCTTGGGCGACATCAAGATTTTGGCACCGTTGCTAGGGAATATGGCCAGACTTATCTAACTCAAGTAGTTTGAGTATTAATCCTTATTTCCCTTATTTTTATGTTTTTGTTATTTTTATTTTATTTCCGGGTATAGGTGTTATGTATGCCCAATATGTGAAATCGAGGAATTTCTTTGACTCCGTTTGACCCAGAGATCTAGAGAAGACTAAGAAGAATGGCCCAAGATAATGTAAATAACACAGAAAATGCAGCTCTGAATTGGAATGTGATATGAGAATGCGAATAATGACAACCCACCTCCTCTTGAGGATATTGCTCTATAGACATAGGACTTCAATGATGAAGCGTATCAGTGGAACCAATATTGGCTGAACCCTATAGCTTTGGAGGTTATTGGAGCTATTGTCTTACCACCATACCACCTGACACAAATTTTATAGTCTTGAGTGGGTTACTTCAGATGATGCAAAATTGTGGATTGTTCAAGGGCCTACCATCAGAGAATCTGCATAGTCATCTGCATAATATTTTATTTATCTATAAGAGTGAGATGGGAACATAAAATCTATCTATGGATGTTTTGGGACTTCATGTTTTAAAATTATCTCTGATATGCAATGCAGCACTATGGCTATCCGAGCTCCCGCAAAGTTCAACCACCACTTAGGCTAAGTTGCAGAATGCTTTTCTGGAGAGGTACTTCCTGAGATCAAAGATGTCCAAATTGAAAGAACAAATCAATAACTTTGAGAAACTTCGTAGTGTACTCGATCAATACTACATAAGAGGGATTCAC
Source organism: Solanum virginianum (assembly GCA_000787875.1). Taxonomy (NCBI): domain Eukaryota; kingdom Viridiplantae; phylum Streptophyta; class Magnoliopsida; order Solanales; family Solanaceae; genus Solanum; species Solanum virginianum. The sequence goes on along the minus strand of DF364945.1, from coordinate 7,294 downwards.
TAAGTGCTTGAGGAGTGTCCCTGACCAAAAAATAGTTGATGATGCCTTGGTGGACATCTTGTACTGTTCCCTAGACAAGAATAGTCAAGCTTGTGCTGATACCATATTGGGTCATATTTTTAGATCAACCATTTGAAAGGATTACTGAGAGAATTGAAAGGATGGTCAAGATAAATCATGCATTGGGGTAAACAGAGAGGTCATCTACTAAATTTTCATGCATTATAAGTATTGGTTCGGAGCAAGCTAAAATGAATGAGGAGATCAAACGGGAGGTTTTTGGACTAACGCCCAAGGGTCCAATCAGGATTATTGGCACTAAGGTCGAAACTATATAATGGAGATGGAGCTTTTAGAGATAACTGTGGAGGTTACAATGATAAGACCAAGGGCAAAGATAGAGATGCAGATTGGGGTAGTAGAGATAGTTACAGAAATGGTCCTTATGTACCACCACACAGTTGTGACACTAGAGCTAGCAATTCCAGAGTTGAGGAGATGTTTGACTACCTGTTGAAGAAAGCTGAGACAAATGATGAGACCTTGAGAGGGATGAAGTCTGACATCTCCAGCATAAATCAGAAAATAGATCTTCATTTTGTTGCTATCAAATAGCTTGGGCAACAATTTGGCCAAGTATCAACTCAACTCAACCAATATCAAAGAGGTACACTACCTAGCCACACAATTCAGAACCCAAAGAATAAAGGGCAATACATGGTAGTTACTACTTATGGTGGTAAGAGCACCATTGATCCTCTGTTCCTAGTAGATGATGATGATGTTCGAGAGGAGAGAGTTGAGGTCAAAGATTCTGATATTGAAGATGATCGTCTCAAGAATGGTGTGAGTGATGTTGTGGAGGTGCCAAAGAAGTTGAAGCCCATTCCTAGATCTTATCCTTCCTTCTCTCGAACAATCAAAAAAAAAAAGGAAGGAGGGTAAGTTCAAGCACTTTCTCTTAATGCTGAAATAACTCTCCATCAATATCCTTCTCATTGAGGCTTTGGAGAAAATGCCATGTATGCAAAGTTTATGAAGGACTTGGTTACAAAAAACTGTACTGTCTATCAGTGGCTCTCCCTAGTGCTTTAATATTGTAGAGAAATTGACACAAGGTCCTTGGCAAAAGTGAGAAGATCCTAGTGCTTTTACAATACACTGCACCATTGGAGATATGGAGTTCACAAGGGCATTGTGTAATCTTGGTGCCAGCATAAATCAGTGCACCTCGCAGTCTTCAAGAATCTAGGATTAGGAGCCCCTACTCCATCAAGCATGCGATTTTTGATAGCTGACAACATGGTGAAGAAGCCTGTGAGGATACTTTATGATTTGTTTCTCAAAGTGGATAAATTTATATTCCCTGCAAACTTTGTGATCCTGGATTGTGAGGTTGACTTCAAAGTTTATATCTTCTTGGGAGGGCCCTTCTTAGCCATTGGACTTACCTTGGAAGACATGGAGAGAGGCCAATTGAAGTTCAGATTGGGAACGGATGAGGTCATGTTCAACGTCTGCCAACATGTAAATAAAGAGAATGATTTAAGGGTACTCTCTGTTATTGACCGTGTTGATGATGTAGAGCCAGAGATACCACTTGAGGAGAGACTGGGCATCGACCCTCTTGAAGCTGTATTGATAAATTTTGAGCATGATGGTATCCCAGAATATAAGGACACAGTGAAGGCGTTAGGGGTATCTTATGCCCCTAGACATCAAACCAAGTTGGGGTTAGACTTATAGAATCGAGAGTTACTACCTACCAAACCATCCATAAAGGAGCCACCGGTTCTAGAGTTGAAGGCTCTTCTATTCCATCTAAGATATGCATTTTGGGGCGTTTACAACATCTTGCCAGTAATAGTTTTGAGGACCTGAACGATGAATAGGTGAATGCTCTTGTAACAGTGCTTAAGCAGCTCAAAAAGCCCATTGGGTGAATGATTGCAGATATTATTGGTATCCCTTCGGGGGTATGTACTCAAAATATTCAAATGATCAAGGACTACAAATCGAATATTGAGCACCAAAGATGTCTCAACCCCCATGGTCTAAGAAGTTGTGCACAAGAAAATCATCAAGTGGTTGGACACAGGGGTGATCTATCCAATCACCGATAGTGAAAGGGTATGGCTAGTTCAGTGTGTTCCAAAAAAAGAAGGTATCATTGTGGTCCCAAATGCCAATAACGAGTTGATTCCCATACAGCTTGTCACTAGGTGGAGAGTGTGCATGGACTATAAGAAGATCAACTCGTCAACAGAAAAGAATCACTTCCCTATGTCATTCATGGACCAAATGCTAGACTAATTGGCTGGAAAAGGCTGGTATTGCTTTCTGGAGGTTATTCAGGCTACAACCAAATCACCATAGCCGGAAATGACCAAAAAAATACAATGTTCACATGCCCCTGTGCTTTGCATTCAAGAGGATGCCATTTAAGTGTACAACGCACCAACAACTTTCCAAAAATGGATGATGTCCATCTTCTCAAACATGGTGGAGGACACTATCAAGGTCTTTATGGATGATATTAGTGTGGTTGGTGGTTCATTCAAGGATTTCTTGAAATTTTTGCATGTTGTTCTTCAAAGTGTGAGGAATGTCATTTTGTGCTAAATTGGGAAAAGTGACACTCCATGGTGAAGGAGGGAATTATGTTGGGGCACAAAATCTCCATCAAGGGAATCGAGGTTGACAGAGTGGAGGTTATTGAGAAGCTTCCCCAACCTATCTCTGTGAAAGGTGTGAGGAGCTTCCTAAGATATGTAGGATTCTACAGACACTTCATAAAGGACATCTCTAAAATTGCATATCCATTGTCCAAGATACTGGAGAAGGATGCAAAGTTTATCTTGATGATGCATGCCTAAGAGCCTTGGAAGAATTAAAGTAGAAACTGATTTCAGCTTTTATCATTGTAGCTCCAGACTATTCTAAGCCCTTTGAAATCATGTGTGATGCAAGTAGGGCTGCGCTTGGTGTAGTATCTAGTAGCGCCAAATGAAGATATTACATCCCATATACTAAGCAAGTAAATCTCTAAATGCAGCACAAAAGAACTACACTATTACTGAACAGGAGCTACCTGTGATGGTCTTTGCATTCCAGAAATTTAGATCATACATGTTGGGGACCAAAGCCGTGGTGCATGTGGATCATTCTGCACTAAGGTACTTAATGGAAAAAAAGGATGCAAAACCAAGGTTGATTCAATAGGTACTCCTTCAACAATTTAGCTTTGATGTCATCGATAAAAAAAGGACTGAAAATCAGGTTGCAAATTACCTCTCCTGATTAAAAGATGGAGTCGTGGCAATGTTTGACAATAGATTGGAGATCAATGACTCATTCTCAGATGAGAAAGTGTTGACATTCCATGATTTGATACCATAGTTTGCAAACTATGCTAATTATTTGGTAAGTGATATTTGTCACGTCCCAACCTATGGGCCGTGACTGGCACCCGTTTGGGGCGCCCAAACACAATACCAAATCAGAATCTAGAAGGAGTTACTATTCATTTTAGAAAAATTTGGGCAGAGTTTCCTTTGTTTTATTGACTAACCACCTGAAATAGAAAACTGCAGCGAACCAATTACAAACATAGACAGATATGTATGCGGGCCGACAAGGTCACCGCTGCAGTCCTGCCGCCTAATAAACATAGTATATGTACAGAATGTCCAGACAGGTGGGTAAGTCCTAAATACATGACAAATATATAGAATACACAGACTTTCTGATAGGACCCAACTCACAGACTATCCACAGACCTCTAATATAGACAAACCAAATCATAAGACGGGCCAAGGGCCCCAACATAATCAGAATGAGAGTAATACGGTATCCCAGAATATAAGGACACAGTGAAGGCGTTAGGGGTATCTTATGCCCCTAGACATCAAACCAAGTTGGGGTTAGACTTATAGAATCGAGAGTTACTACCTACCAAACCATCCATAAAGGAGCCACCGGTTCTAGAGTTGAAGGCTCTTCTATTCCATCTAAGATATGCATTTTGGGGCGTTTACAACATCTTGCCAGTAATAGTTTTGAGGACCTGAACGATGAATAGGTGAATGCTCTTGTAACAGTGCTTAAGCAGCTCAAAAAGCCCATTGGGTGAATGATTGCAGATATTATTGGTATCCCTTCGGGGGTATGTACTCAAAACCAAAGTCTCCGACACAAATCCCAAATGTAGCTGAAGTAAGCCGAGGCGAACTGTGGCCCAGCACTCACTCGTGAGCCAGGGTGAACTGAGGCCTAGCACTCACATTATAAGATAGGTGAGCCGAGATGAACTGAGGCCCAGCACCCACGTATCATAATACATATCAGACATCATGTCGACAAGTGAGCCGACGCAAACTGAGGCCCAGCACTCACGTATCATCATGGGAGAGCTGGGGCAAACTGAGGCCCAGCACTTACATGTCAAATATGCCAACATATCCCANCACTCACGTATCATCATGGGTGAGCCGGGGCGAACTGAAGCCCAGCACTCATATGTTAAATATGCTAACATATCCCAAGCCCAGCTGCTTATGACTCCAAACTAAGCAAAGCCGGTTCATGGGCAAACCGACCCGCCATATCCAACCTGCTTCGGAATATACATATATATACATATACATATAAATAATATAATACGCACGATAACAACCGGCCCGGGAACCAGTGAACGAGATCATAAGGGCACGAATAGAGTCGTGAGGATTAATGTTTACAATTTATTTGATAAGCTCCAAAAAAAAAAATTCAGTTACATGCTTGCAATTGAAAATAAAGCTTGGTTACGACAAATTATTCACATTAAAGTTCAATATATTATTTACCAACATTTTAACTTTACGATAAACTATTTTTGTTTAAACTTAATATCCTACTTTCCTTGGCCTTTTTCTTTTCCTTCTCTCAAACAATTCAAGATAAAAAAATGATCTGCTCACGTTCAAAGTGGTATTAGAGCAGTTCATCCTCGGAGTATCCACAGATCATGTCTAGTAGAGTCTTGTTTATTGATGTGTTGTGCACTACATCTATAAACAGGAGGCTATAGGACATTTAGGATGTTATTCTTTTTTTTATCTTAGATTGTGCGTTAGAGCGGCGTTAGTAGGATGACCCCTTTTCTGACAGAATTGTTTTGGTTTTAGAGATGTCTTCGAGAATGACACCAACTGCCCGGAGGGTCAGGCCTATAACGGTAAGTGGGACTGTTTTAAGTTTAATGGAGTTATTGAGACTTGTGGCCATTAAATGGGTATATTGGTTGTATAGTGCCATGTTATATTGGACTTAAGAGTTAATGCTTATTTATTATGTTACGATCATTGTGGCATTATAGAATAGGTTATAAATCATTTATGAGTATTTGGGGATTATACTAGACCTTATTTCTCAATATTAACATTTCAAATGTTGATTGTATTGTGGTGATTGGAATGAAACTCCCCCTAAGATGGTTATGGAACTCGTGAGGTTTGTATGACATTCGAGGACAAATGTTCATAAGGGGGGGAAATGTTAGAACCCGCATGATAGTGCTTGGACCAATTACGAAACTTGGAACTAATGTTACAATTTTTGAAAAAAAAAGAATAAGCAAACTCGGAACTTTCATAAGTCCCCAATTGGTTTAAGTAGGGAAAGTTTGAGGACTTAAGTGGAGCTTCTAAGACTTGGGGTGGGATTTTATTATCAGCCAAATATATATTCATGTAAGCTCCATTGTACAAGGCCAAGACTTCCATACTTAGAAAAAAATGGAGAAGCTGAAATCACTATAGCAACCCGCGGGTTGCTACAGTAAAAACAAAAAAAAAATTCATTTCTTTGCTTCTTCTTCCGATTTGATGCTACAAGCTTGGTATATTGACTCCCCTAACTAGCGTGGAGATATTGGTTGGTCAAGAAAACATTTGGTTTGGTGGCTACAAAGCTTTGGGTCTTGTAAGGGGTTTGAAAAGGGATGTTGATTGCTAGTTCAATTT
>DF364946.1:14154-28035 GCA_000787875.1 Solanum virginianum | reverse complement strand
GTTCTTGAAATTCGAGAATAAGAGGATATGATGTTCCTTATGGTCAAGGTAATGTGAAAGTTCCAAAGCCATACAAAAGGGGATATTTGTTTTGTGATCATTGTGAGATAAAGGGCCACACTCGAGCTGATTGTAATAAATTAAAATACTGTACTCATTGTCACAAACATGGACTTGAGGGAGATCTGTTACTAGCTAGTATGTTATCCAGCTAACTATAAAGGGAAGAGAGTAGCAAACATAGCCACAGTAGATTTTGGGTCTAATGCCTCACATTCTGAAGTTTTCGCTACTGAACCACATACACCACAAGCAACACAACAATATGGACCTAATCCAGGGATTGGATCTGGTTCCATCCCATACATTGGACCAAATCAGTACAATCAGATTCTTCATATGCTGAATAAACCACTGGTTCATAAAGGGAATGCAATAATTAACACAATGTCTATAGGTGCTAATGCTAATGTAGCAGGTATATTTGCAGGACAGTCCAAAGTCACTCACTCAACTAATAATTTAGATTGAATTGTTGATAGTGGTGCCACTGATCACATGGGAGGAACTAAATATTTACTAAATCATTGCTCAACAGTGAAAAGTTCAGGCCAAGTACAACTTCTAAATGGGGATTCAATTTAGGTTACACATTCAAGTATGTCCCTGTTCTCTGTCCTATTTTTTATATATCAAGAATTGCCTTAAAGACTATTCTGAAATGTTTCATAGTAGTGCTAGAGTTGTCTGTATTATTGGGTTTAAATGCCATGTCCAGGTTCGTGTGATGTGTCTTTGAAGTTTGTAAGGTGACAGAATATATCATAGCTATTATTTTGATCTCATGAATGACTTTGTCCTTGCATATGAATATTTTGCTTATGTTTGGAACTTATAGTGATGATTTGGTGCGTATGACCTACTCTGGAGTTAGGTTGTTTGACGGTGGGTTCGGGGACGGCGATACATAATGCCCGGCTCACTGCTATGTTACGCTGGGTGGGTATGGGGACGATGATACGTAACACCTAACTCACACTGGCTGTTTCTGTATTAAGATAGGTGTGTACGGGGATGCCGATACGTAAACGCTCGACTTACCTATGCTGAGCGTGGGAAATAGGGACAGTGATACGTAACCCCTGGCTCACTGACGCTATTTCTGTATGATAATATGTGAGGCAGGGACGGCGATACGTAACGCCTAGCTCACTTACCCTATTATTGATATGTTAGGAAAGTAAATGGTTATGACTTGAATTTGAATCTTGAAAGTAGACATTGTGATATTTTGTGGATATATACTGCTCTTCGTACTTTTGTTTCGGTTATCCCTCAGTTTCATATATTGGGAAGGAAGTTTGTAACAAATTGGATATGCACGTACCGTTATACTTTGGCCTTGTTTGCTATACACCTTAGCTGCGTTTCATGCCCGCAGGTACAGTCGAACAGAGTAGCGAGCCACCAGCTTAGGATCCCTGTCTGCCTTTTTAAGAGCTCCTTTGCTTTGGAGCAACTACTTGGTATATATGCTACTTTTGATTTTGTATTATGTTCAGTGGAGGGTAAGAAGGGGCCCTGTCCTATCTTATGATTCATTTTGTTTGTATAGAGGTCTGTGGACGCCTATGAGTATGGGACATATCAGTTTGTATATTATGTGCATATGCTATGTATATTGGGCGGTTTAACCACAGCGGTGACCTTGTCGACCCGCATATATATATGTATGTATGGTTTGCTGGGATTGTCTGTATGCAGGGTTTGGTTAGTTAAAAAAAATAAAAGAAACTCTGCCGAACTTTCTGTAAAATAAGTTAGTATTATAATTGGAGTTTGATTTAGTAGTTGTGTCTGGGTGCCCCGAAGGGGCACTAGTCACGGCCCACGGGGTTGGTTCATGACACAGAGTTACCATGAAGATTCAGGATGAGTACCAATTGTGTTACTGCATTTCACACACCTTCAAGAATAACATTCCTCATTTTTCCATGAAGAAAACATACTATGTTCATCTATGAGACCTCGTTTGAACAGGAGAAGACCTTCCCTCTCCTTTGTTATGCACAAAGTTTTTGCATGATCCCCTCTTAACATTGATCCAAAAGCTAAGCTTTGATGCAGGATCAATATTGACAGACAAACCAGAAGCTAATGAATTGGTTTGTAGTGTTGTTTGGTATTCATATTTTTTGTTCAAAAGATCACATGAAAGAAGCCAATGAAGGCAGGAATGCTAGTTAAATTGAGTAACACTCCTTGATATGTACATTTTTAGAAACAAAGTCTAGGTCTACCCATTTTTGTAACTATTGTGAAATGTATTTATTAAGTAATGTTCAATAGTTGTATTCAACACTTACGGTAGTCCTGAGATAAAAAGACAATGTAGTGCACAAAACATCCCATGTTAGCTGTGTGAAAAATAAAGATGATTTTTTGGAGATACAAAAAATCCTAGATATTTAGTAAATCTTTCTAGAATTTTGTATTGTAATATCTTGGATAAATGTATTTAGGAAAAATCTAGAAAGTCTAGAGTATTAGATATTTGTAGTAAATTATAGAATAACTAGATTTTTGTTAGATGTTTAGAAGATAATATCCAGATATTTCTTGTAGAATAATATCTAGAAGCATCCCTACACAAGTATAAATAGGGATAGCCATAGGCATTTGTAATCAACCCAAAACCAACAACCCAAAAAAAGAGTCTTCTTCTATAACAAAGTTATTCTTTCAATAATCTTCTTTTTCCTTTCTAGCTTCCTCTTCTTTAGTTGAATCTTCCAATCTTGTTTAATGATCTTGAGCTAGCAGAAGGTTTCCCCAATTATACTTTTCTTCTGCTACATTTCCTTACATGGTATCAGAGTTATAGCTATATAATGGCTTTTAAATTTATTTCAAGATCGAGTTAATGGTTGATTCAACTAGTTTATGTCGATAGATTTCAACAGTCGTGCTAATAGATTGGGATGGAGTTGTTGAACCAGTCGCATTACAAGGTATGAAAGACATTTATGGAGTCATACCTTGTGGGTGAGGACTTGTGGGATGTTGTTAATGGGAGTAACACAAGTTGTTACTGGAAGTTAACGAACCAAGAAATAACAATGCATACAAGAAGTGGAAGCAAATTAATGCAAAGGCGGTGTTCATCCTTAAGAGGACAATATCCTCTGGCTTATTTGATCATATTATAAGGTGCAAATCAGCTCACGAAATATGGACCCTCGATCAGCTGCTCAACAAGAAGAATGAAGCTCGTCTACAGATATTGGAGAATGAAATGGCTCACACCACTCAAGGTAATCTTTCTACAGCCGAGTATTTTTTAAAGCTTAAGAATTTATGTTCTGAGATATCCTTATTGAATCCAGAGGAGGCTAACTCTGAAGCACAAATGAGAAGAATTATCATTTGTGGTTTAAATCCTGAATATATTCCATTTATAACATTAATTCAAGGGTGGAATCAACAATCACCCTTGGAGAAATTTGAGAATTTATTACCGTCACAGGAGTTACTAGCCAAACAGTTAGCTAGTGTATTTGTTAATGAAGGAGAAGGAAATGCTCTTGTAGCCAACAAGAGGAACTTTAAGGAAAAAGCAAGAGACACTCTGCATGATTGATCCTTAGGTGGTTCAGGTTCAATAGGAAATAAGGCAGATCCTTTGAACTATTATGGAAAGAAGCCTCTAAGATGTTATCAGCGTGGCAAAATAGGATACATAAAAATATATTGCCAAGCTAAGGAGAGTAATATGGCTCAAATTGATAAAGCTATTAATGAAGAAGACTGCAGAAAGTGCTTAGTAGCTGAGACTCGGGCAATATGTGCCATGGCCTCCTTCAACTTTAAAAAGGATTGGATCAAGAATTTAAAATATAATGCAGTCGATCATGTGAAGAAGCAAGATAGTGATGTCATTGATATGAAGCAAAAACTTCTGAAGTTGTTTATATTCGTGACATGGCAGCTTCTATCATAGAAATCAAAGAAGTAGATTCTGAACAAGCAGTATCTGAAACTATATATGCTAGTGGTATCTTTACGAAGAAAACATTGATGGAGATGTATTAGAAGTTGAAGTCTCTGAACAATCATCAGCCATATCGAGGTCAGTCATTGGCTTAGATCAAACATTGGAAGCAAATGAAGAAAATGAATATCAAACACATAAAGAAGTTAATCTCGAAGATCAAATTTCAGGTAAAGCAACCAATGACATAATTTTTGAAAGCTCTAAAGCTGATAAATTGGTTATTGAAGAGATAAAAAGAGAATCCAGTGATGGATCCTAAAATGGTTCGGAGGCTTCACATGAAATTTATGATCAAATAGTCATCAAATCAAATGAAGATCTTATACAAATGGCATCCCCTAGTATTCTGTTTATCCTGATAAATAAACATATCAGAAAACTAGGAAAAGTGAGAGCTTGAGAACTTAACCAGGAGATAATTCACGTGTATCGATTAGCGATGAAGAATCTTCATCAATTAAAGAAGCAAGAAGAGTATGGAAGAAACTGTCGAGAACTTCACCAAGGTGAGGCTCAAGGCTTTGTTTGAGTTCTACCACAACAAGTGCGTTATAGATTTTCAAAATAATCACTTTAAGGGAAAGTGTGAAACATAAAGATGATTTTGTGGAGATACAAAATAATCTTAGATATTTAGTAAATCTTTCTAGAATTTTGTAATGTAATATCTTAGATATTTGTACTTAGGAAAAATCTAGAAAGTCTAGAGTATTAGATATTTTAGTTGATATTTATAGTAAATTATAGAATAATCTAGATTTCTATTAGATATTTAGAAGATAATATCTAGATATTTCTTGTTCAATAATATCTAGAAACATCCCAACACATGTATAAATAGGGATAGCCATAGGCATTTGTAACCAACCCAAAACAAACAGTCTTCTTCTATAACAAAGTTATCATTTTCATAATCTTCCTTTTCCTTTCTAGCTTCCTCTTCTTTAGTTGAATATTGTGATCTTATTTAATGATCTGGGCTAGCAAAAGGTTTCTGTCACACCCCGGGAGGGTACCATTGGCATGGTCGGCACTTGAAGAACCATTGCTAATTTCCCAAGAGAACTATCTGACCTCATCGTCACCTCAACTCAACAACGAAAGAAATACTCAAATGAAACAAACATCATATGAATGAATATTACTCTACAAAAACATTGTTGCCAATGAATAAGTTTGGAAATACAAAATACTTAACAAATCCTTAACTTAATGTCTATGAAGCCTCTATTCAACAATTTAGATGGTACCATGATAGGTCATGGATGACCAAATCAAAGAAATAAAATAATACTCAATCGAAATAAGGAAAAGGGCTCCAGTAGAAGGTAGGGAGGGCTCACCAACTCAGGAAGTACACTGAACTGGACCTCAACATTGCGCAGGCTTAATTCCTCTATCACCTATATCTGCATCATGAAACTATGTAGGTCCAAATAGATATCAATATATGGAACATACTAGTATGTAAAATAGCTCAAGAAAGTAAAACTCAACTCAAATGACTCACACTTAACTCAATAAATAGCAAGTTTTGATACAAATTATGCTTTTGGATAATAGACTTTGTAGAATTAAACTCAGTTTAAAAATGTCATGCTCAAACAGTTTTTGCTTAGGAGTTTTTCTTGACAAACATCCAATGGCCGCTAAGAGTCGCCAGAACGTGTTGTATGGCTATCCTATGCTGGCAACGTAGTTCTATGGGTTAGAGTAGTTATTTACTCACTCCTAGTTCGATGTTTGATACTCTTCCCAAGACTTAAACATGCTCAACTCATCAAGACTCAAATCTCAATAATACTCAATCAATCAACTAAAATCTTAACCTCATTAGGTTATCTCAACTCAGCACATCTCAGTGTCTCATCAACTCAATCAACCAAGAGAAATTCATTCAGACTCAAGTCAGACTCAAATGGTCATCCAAACTCACTCAGTTAGACTCGTCATAGAATGCAAGCAAAATGCATCAATGGACATGCAATCATGATACTATATGCTCCTCATACTCTATTATGCTCAATTTACTCAACTCAGATAATCAAACTAAAGCCTCAACTCAAACCATGCGAAAAAATTATGTAAATCATGTAATTTGGGTTCATAATGTCAATACAGAAAATTTATACCTCAATCTCATATCAAATAGTGTAATCCATCAATTATTCAGTTCATAGTCATGAGAACTCAGAACAAATATAGAAAATTTGGTGTCTAGCTCATAGAATTCTGAAGACCTAACCTTTGTTCTTCAATTATGACTCAAGGAAAGAAAAAGGACGTGTAAACAAGCCTTACATATGTGGAAACAGAAGAAGCAATTAACTTTGATTGATCCTCATGTTAAAACTTGAAACCCTCGCTCTTCTGCCCCCTCTGGTGCTCTCAAGAAATCCCTAAGCGTGAAGAATAGTGAAAATACCCTTAGGATTCTATTTTAGGACTTTAATTAGGTCTAAAATTTCCAAGGATTTAATAAAAAGTGATAGGAATTAACAAAAATACCCTTCTTAAAAACTGCAGAAAGATTCTATAAGACCTTATTTCTGGGCCATAGATATTTCTACGGATCATAGATGATCTCTAAGTGAGGGGTCCAATAATTTAAGTTATTGGAATTCGGCATAAAATCTACGAAACTACTTATATTTGCCATAAAAACTTCTACTGGTCATCTAATAAGCCATAAGATACTGAAAAGTTAATTCTTGGATCACCAACTCACAAAACCAATCTACAGGGCGTGGAATATTTATGAGCCGTATGTTGTGTCATACATGGGTATCAGACTTTAAAAATTTCACCAAGTCATCTGGGGATCTACGAGGCCTCATCTATGGGTCGTAGATCTCTCTATGGGCCGTAGAAGGCCATCGTGGTTAGGGATGTGCAAAAATTGAACTGACCAATAAATCGAACCAATAAAAATGTTATTGATTTATTGTTATCGATTTATTAGGTTATTGGGGTTTTAATGGGTTTGATAAAAAAATTATTGAGTTATTGATTTGATATAGATTTTTACTATTGGGTTATTGGGTAAACCGATAACCCAATAAGATTATAATAATTTACTATTTTACCCATTTGTAAATATTAAATATTAATAATTTAATACTAATAGGATACTATAGTAATACTTTATCCATTTTAATCTTTATCGTGCTTAAGTGATTTGTTATCCACTCTAGTATATAGTCTTTAATCTTTACTCTTTCGTACTTCATCTATTTTTATTAATGCATATTCTCATTATCATCCTTGTCAGGTAAACTGAAAAACCAAACCATTAAGGACTTAAAACCAATAAACCAAAACCCAATAAAAATTATTTTATTGGTTTAACATATTCAAAAATCGATAAACCAAACCGATAATGTATAAACCTAAACCGAATCGTTCGATGCACACCCCTACTCATGGTTTCTTTTCCAACAACTTTTCCTAGTCATTTTATCAATTTTCTCTATGTATCTACTAGGACTAGGTGGAAAGAATTAGGGGGCATTACATTATCTCCCCATTGGGACCATTCATCCTCGAATGAAGAGAAATCTAGGAAACTTAGTCAAAGCACGAACCTCCTATGGACTGTAACAATTAACAAATCTTATCTCACTCATGCAATCAATCAGTCAAAAAACTAACCAAGTAATACAAATAAACAATCAACTCATCCAATCAATCCTCACTCAGACTCTAGAACTCTATCGCCTACCAAACTCAGAATGGAAGGAAAACTCAAGGAATAAGAATTCAAGGATTTAGAAGGAAATCATTATCTTCTACTCTTTCATCATCAGCAAGCAGGAATAAATAAGGGTACTTGGCCTTCTTATCCTCCTTCGCCTCCCAAGTAGCTTTTTCTACAAATTGGTTCCTTCACAACAATTTGACAAATTCAATCTCTTTGGTTCTTAGGTTGCGAACCTGACAATAAAGGATTTGGATAGGAATCTCCTCATAGCTCAAGCTGTCTTATACTCCAATACTCTCAATAGGTACAATCAACTGTGAGTCTCTCAAACACTTTTTAAGCATGAAAATGTGGAAGACTAGGTAGATGGCCGCTAACTCTAGAGGTAGCTCTAACTCATAAGCCATATTTTTCACTCTCTTTATGATTTGATAAGGGACAATATACCTCGAACTCCATTTTCCCTTCTTCCCAAATTTCACTACCCAAGCCTAGGGCCTAGATGTGACATGACGAATGGGGAGTCCGAAGAAAGCCCAAACAAGCCTCTTGACATATCATCCGCACATCCTTGGTCGCGGAAGAAAAATAAATAACAATAAGTAATTTAAATAAAAAGAGAAGCGAGGCTAAGAGAAATAGTAAAGAATCATTAAGGCAATAAAAAGTCAAGCCCCTAGCATAAATACACCATAATATCCAGCATATACCTCTAACTTAAAATGGAGCGTGGGCCAAGACACTTTTCAGGCTCACTCTTATAATATCAAGTGTTCAACACAATGAAGTCTTAAAACAATAAGAGTAAGATAGATACTGTCTTCAGATTTGAGGACTCACCAATTTGGACTTCGTAGAATCTCACTAGCCATATAGAAGATGATCAAGAGGTGCTCTGGTCCTTACATGGTGATATTATGTAGGTATAAAGTATGCGCTAGTATGTTTGAATGTACTAAGTATGCGGTATGCAATGCAACAAGATATAAGCCAATATAGTCAAAATGTATAATCATAGACAATGAAAAAGTATAATCTCAAAATGGCATGCATGGTCAATACTTGAACTAAAACATGCTTGTAAATCATTCAACTTGCATAATACATGTGTGGGAAGAGACCCTAATCGAGAAAAGTAAGACCAAGTGAGCTATAACTAGGAATCTCGATGATTACCCCACACCAGTAAAGAGGTGGTGTACTTGCCAAGGTAAACCATACATCACCTTACGGGAACCCATCCCATTTCATATGAAGTAACCCTCCTTACGGGAACTCATCCCATTTCGAAAAGGATTTCATGATAAAGTGCACTAGATGGATCAACTAGTATAGCAAAGGTAAAGTATAATCCTGTGTTGGCACATAGTTTAGAGACTAAATACTTTATATAAGGACCCCTTGAGTCAAACCCCCATCTAAAGTACTCAATCGGTGCTAAGTCTAATCCCACAGAATACTTGAATTAGTCATACTTTAATGATAACATGAGTAGCTTGTAAGAATACAAATTGAGTAGATCATAAACATACTTGACCTTTAGTGGTGACCACAACTTGAAACATGAGAATAGATCATAATCATACATGAACCCTTGTTTTAACAGGAATGGCTCAGAAGAGGTAAAAAATCTTGAAATAGGGCTTAACTTGATACTTGTAAATCATAGATACTTTTCATGAATTCAATACATGCTTGAAAGCCCATAAGCATCATGAAGTCACTTGACTTGTAAATCATGTAAATAACTTGAGAATTTTTGACTTGGCATTTCATCAAACACTTGGTGGGCACATATGGACACATGTTCAAATAATACAAAATGCAATAGTATGGATCATGAAATAGTGAAATTAATGCATCTTAAAATCATGTAAATCAACCCACCAATATCATGGTAAAACCCCATCATCGGTGTCATGTAATTCATATGAAAACTTCACAATAGTTCATAGATTTCATAGCTTGAATCATACATAGTCTTAATAGACAAAGATTAATTCATAGTATAAGCTTAAAATAGATATTCATGCATAATCAACATTACTTGATAAGACCCAACACGATTCATGTTCATATTTCATAATAAGAGATACCTATAGGTAATACATCTTGTAAACATGTAATTTTCATAAAAAGGAAGATTGGGCTCCATGTGTGAAAGGACCCAATAGATGAAACCCACATACCTTAAACTTGGGTTTTCTTCAGGTAAGCTTGAAGGAGACTTGAAGCTTGGATTGAGTTCTTGAGACCTAAAATTGAGCTTGAAATATTTGAATTTGGATGAGATATTTGGTTAAGTCTTAGAGAGGTTTTTGTGAGGGTTTTTAGTGATATAGAGTTGAAAAATAGCTATGTATGGATGATTTCACATTTTAGTGAGCATAGAGCTATGATCCCAATTCCCTTGGGTGCAATAGAAAAAGCAAGGAAAATTTTGTATTGGTTTGTGTCTATCCCATGATACGGACCTAATGTGAAGAAGATTTGTATACTGCTCCCGGCCGTGGTATGTTGCGGCCAGGGCGTGGATTCTCTCTGGAATTCAAAAATTAGTGAAAATTATTTTTCGGTATGGGTTCTCTAAAATTCTAGTTATATCCATTTTCCACTCAATTTTACCCCCTGATCGAGAATATAAAGTTGGATTTTTGATTTTACGCACGGATTTTGAGATATATGGAAATTATGATTATGGGTATTTCAAAACACATTTTTGGGGCATTTCAATATCTCCCCCTTGGGAGCATTCATCCTAGAATGTCAAAGAAATGTGCATAAGAGAAGTAATCATGAAGATTTCAGCCTGACATGAATGCAACAAATGTATTTAAACATCATTTTCAAAAAGTCTCAACATGAATGTCAAAAATCGCCATAAACTTGTTACTATGAACATGAATACATGCAAAATGACATAAGGGCTAAAACTTAAGACTCGAAATGATATAGGTGACTTAAATTACTACCTTCGGCTTGAGTAGAGCGGAAGAGATATGGATATTGATTTTTCATGTTCGCCTAGGCTTCCCCAAGACTGGATGAATGATATTAATCTCCATAGGCAACTCCAACTCATAAGCAACCCTACCCACTCTTCTCAAAACTTTGTAAGGACCCACAAACCTTGGGCTCAATTTCTCCTTTTTGACAAATCGGACTACACCCTTCATGGGTGAGACATTCAAGTAAACCCAATCACTAACCTTAAACTCAAGATGTCTTCTCCTCATATCGGAGTAGAATTTTTATCTACTTTGGGCTGTTTTCAATCTCTCCCTTATCAACCTCACCTTCTCCAAGGCCTCCATGAACAAATCCGGACCTAGCAAAGCCATCTCCCCTACTTCAAACCACCCAACCGGGGATCTACAATGCCTACCATAAAGAGCTTCAAAGAGAGCCATACCAATGCTTGAGTGGTAGCTATTGTTAATATTTATTATATTTAATATTTTTATAATGATAAGCTCCAGATATTCCATCCATGCTAGTTCCACCAAGATGTACCACGACTTGAGAGAAGTCTATTAGAGAGTTCAAATACTATTGACAAGCCAATTATATCAAGAAATAATTTTATAATCCAAAAATATTCTTTAAGATAACTAGGACTTTGACAATATTACATTAATAGAAGTTCTTGAGATAAATTCATAATGCTAAATTTTCTATATAGAAAGAGCTTAATAACTTTAGAGTATTTTATTAGTTTTAATATTAAGATTTATAAACTTAATTAGATTACTTATGACCGCGTGAGGCACAGACTAATTACCTAGTATATAAATAATTATGTAGTGGACATATAATAGATAGATATTGTATAAATATGTATAATCATGTATTGATATTATATAAATAATTATGTAATGTACAAATAATTATTTAACTATCATGCATTCCACCTTAGTAAAGAAAAGAATAAATAAAAAATAAAACGACATAAATATTCATTTTTCATAAAAGAAGTGAAACAATTATAAAAAAAAAATTAAAAGGAGCCAAAAAATAAATTAAAACAATAATTTTTTTTCTTTAAACAAAAAAAAAGGTGAGCCCGGTGCACTAAGCTTCCGCTATGCGCAGGGTCCGGGGAAGGGCCCGACCACAAGAATCATAGTACACAGCCTTACCTTGCATTTCTGCCAGAGGCTGTTTTCAAGGCTTGAACTCGTGACTTCCTGGTCACGTGGCAGCAACTCTACCAATTGCTTTAAGGCTCCCCTTAGCATAACCAAAAAAAATTATAATGAATTTTTTTTTTAATTTGTTAAATGAGAAAGAAATGGCCAAAATGACAACCTTGAACCTTGCTAACATTGCAGCTGTCAAAATGACCAAAAGAAGCAAAGTAAAATTGCAGCAGCTAAAATGACAACTTGCCACTTTGGTAATAGCAGAGCGGCTATTTAATTGGTAAAAACAACGGCCGGTTGGCTATTTTAAGAAATAAAGAGACTATTTTTGTGTAAATAATTTCCGTTCAATGGCCACTAGGTGTAATTATCCCTATTTGATATCCTCTATTTATGAGAAAGCCCATAGATAGAAATACTTGGTTTTCACTCTAGGTATAGACAAATCATATAGAGAGACTTGAAGCATTTCCCCTTGTATTCCGTATGCTAAGCCCAACGTTTGCTTTAGTCGAGTTATCCATCAGGTTGTTAAAAACGATTACGGATCTGCTATGGCTACATTTGATGTTAAATCTGAAAAAAAATTGAAATTATTGCATCATGGAATATGATTAACTCAATGCAGTTATAGCAGATTCGTAATTGCTTTAATTAACTTGGCTTAAATATGCTTATGATGTTGAGGCAATCGACAGAGTAACTCAGGATATGTAGATAAAACACATTCTACCGCTTATGCGCAGTTGCGGAGCCACTTAGAATAGATTACTGCGATGCAATAATTAATACCTCAGTAATCAGTATGATTGAATGGAGAAACAGCAAATATTTTACTGAGAGCTCACAGAATCAATGGAAATTTGTAAAATAACTCTCAATATACCTAGCCTTTTTTTAAATTGAAGCAGCAGAAAAAATGATTAGCTACCGTTTAAACCGAACTGCTTGAATATAGGTGATGTTTATCATGATCAAGTGCATTCAGATTAATTGATTAGCTAGCTGCTCCATAATTTAAAAAATTTGTGGCCAAGAAAACGATTCAGCAAGACATTTATGTGGCACCCTTTCTCTTTAATCCATCTCAAAAAGAATGTCACCTTACTATAATTAGAAACATTTTAGCTTAAAAATTCTTCTTTTATCTTTGATGAAATGATTTACAACCATACAAATTTCTTAGAATTATTTTAGATCACAAATTTTAAAAATCCTTTTTTCCCTTAAACACTGTGTTAAGTTAGATGATGTCATATAAAATGGGACTAACAACGTAAAGGAATGTTGTTGTATTGAAGGTGAAGAAAACATGTTATTAGACTCATTAATATCAAGAAAATTGGTTTATAAAGTTATCTTTATTATTCATAGCAAATTTTCAAAATTGTGTTAAATATTCTAACATTGGACCCTTTTTTTTTCCACACGAGTGAGGCGTGATCAACTTTCAACACTATATATACTATTCATGAAATCAACCCATACATACATTGCTTTTATCATCATAAAGTAACTTAACTCATATGTCATGCATTAGACCTTCAACAACTCAAGAAACATTAACCGGACATTTTATCAAACACTTGGCGAGTGTCTAATGCTAGTACAATATCATGCAATTCAAGAGTGAAATCATGCAAGAAATTTTGAAGTAAATCAACCCACCAATACTTGGTAATACCCTCATGAAATATACATTGAAACCCTTCATAAATTCTCAAAATAGATCATAGATTCATAGCTCAAAACATGCTTAAACAGTCACACTTTTATGAAACCCCAACGTAGGTCATAGTCAAATTTATAATAAGAAGTACCATAGATAAATCAACTTGAAAACCTGTAATTTGCATAAAAAGGGAGGTTGGGTACCATGGGTGAAAGGAATCAATGGTTGAAACTCACATACCTCAACTTTGGAGAATTCATTGATGAAGAATTGATTGAGAACTTGAAGTGTGAATGAATTCCTTAAGATCCGA
>DF364948.1:0-16256 GCA_000787875.1 Solanum virginianum | reverse complement strand
CCCATAAGTTCCTATTAAGAGCACAATTACGACATCGTACAACAACTCATTTTTGCGGACTGTAAAAGTGGTACAGCAGCCTGGTTACATCATTAACAAACTAAACCTTGTTAAAAACATAAGTATTACTTAAAATCCAGCCAACCAAAAAGAGAAAATCCTCTTAATCACTAAAAACCTAAACCTTGTTAAAAAAATAAACTTTACTTCATAATCCAGCCAACCAAAAAGAGAAAAGCCTCTTAATCAACAAGAGAAATGCACAACAATCCTTAGGACACATGCTGTCCAAAAATTTCAGCATAAACATAACCAGTCTAGTCTCTTGTTTTTCATACGAAAACCATATTAAACACATAAGTATTCTTACTTAACTTTACCCTCAAGGTATAGGGCTTCTCTAAGAACCCAAAATGTCTCTTTGTGGCTGCTTTTAAAGTTTAGAAGATGTAGAGAGAAAACTTGTTTATTCCAAGTTAAGAATGACCTAAAGGTGCTACTTGTAAGCCTTTTTAAAGGAGCCTTTGGCCTACTTTCTTGTATAATTTAAGCCTCATATTATCAATGTGGTGATGTAGCAGCTCAGCCCTTTTAGTTAGGCCTAATTGGGTTTCAAAGTTGATGGGCCTTGGCTGCCCATTTTCCTAATTTCTCTTCACTTAGTTTGGGCCAAAATAGTCAAGTGGGTTGTGATGTGCTTGGGCCATTTTTATTATTCATCTTGGGTTGTAAGTATTTTCCATTGGTGATTGTAAAATGTCGACTCAAGTCACACCCTTAACTAGGACTTTATTCATCATCAAACTTGGACAGATTCGACGTCGGGCCTTATCTCAGTCTAGCTAGAAAATTTAAGCTAAGCAAGTAGGTGACTCACCTACTAGCTTCCTAAGTCCTACAAGCACCTCACTTTTTTCACTTCGTTTAAGGCCGCAATCTCCTCAATTTGACTTAAAACATGTATACACTCGACCCTCTTAAGAGTTAGACATATATATCGCCCTCTAATATGAGATTCAAATACTTTTAAAAATAGGTGTTAATTGACAAGGCCATATCATGTTTCATATGCATAGGATAAGTATATGTAAGGTGTAGGGTGTTACATCTTTGCAGTCCCTCATGCCAATTTTTATTGGTGAGAAGTATGAGTTTTGGAGTATCAAAATGAAAACTCTTTTCAAATCTCAAGGAGTTTGGGAGTTGGTTGAAGAAGGCTTTGTTGATCAAGAAGGCTCTGCTGAAGAGACAAAGAGATTGAAAGAGATCAAAAAGAAAGACGCCAAAGCTTTGTTCCTTATCTAAGAAGCAGTTTATGATACAATTTTTTCAAGAATTGCAGCAGCAACTACATCTTCGCAGGTATGAAAGATTTTGAAGAAGGAATTTTAAGGTTCAGCTAAGGTGATTACGGTAAAATTGCAGACTTACCATCATGACTTTGAAAATCATTCTATGAGAAGTAGTGAATCTGTTCAAACTTATTTGTCCAAAGTCTCTTCTCTTATTAATCAAATGAAGACTTATGGTGAAGATATATTTGAAGAAACAGTTGTAACAAAGGTTTTAAGGAGTCTTACTAAGATGTAATTGAAAAAACAGTTGTAGCAAAGGTTTTAAGGAGTCTTACTCCAAAATTTGATCATATTGTTGCTGCGATTGAGGAATCTCATGACTTATCTAATTATACTTTTGATGAACTAATAAGTTCTTTGCAAGCTCATGAAGAGATGCTCCTAAGATCCCATGAAGAATATGAAGAAAAGGAATTTGAGTGATATCATATCTTTAAGAGTATGCATTAGTACGTTTGAATGTACTAAGTATTTGGGATGCAATGCAACAAGAATTTGAGGTGAAGGGGGAGTCCACATATCAGAAAGATAAGCTAGAAAACTTTGCAAATCGTGGCCGCTGCAGAGGTGGTTTTCGAGGAAGAGGTCGTGGAAAAGGCCAAGGAAGAGGTCGAGATAGAGGAGGTACAAATGAAGAGAAGCAGCTTAAGACGTTTCAATGCCACTACTGTAGAAAACCAGGTCACAAAGAAGCTTACTGTTGGCAAAAACAAAAGGATGAGAGTAACCAAGCAAGTTTTGCAGAGAAAAATGATGATTAATGTAAGTTGTTCATGGCCATTTCTTGTGAAAAAGAGACTCCTAATGATGTTTTGGTTTTTAGACAACGGATGTTCCAATCATATGTCTGGGACAAAATCATTGTTCAAGGAGCTTGATGAGTTAAAAAAATCAGACGTGAAGCTAGGAGATAACAAGAAGATTCAAGTTGAAGGCAAAGTAATGCCAAAATTTTAGAAGTAGTGATGTTTGTTCCTAGTCTGTCTCATAACTTGCTTAGCATTGGACAACTAATGATTAGTGGGTACTCAATTTTTTTTATGATGGTGTTTTGCTCTATTCAAAATAAGAAATCTAGGAAAACAATGGCTATAGTTCCAATGACTAACAACAAAATGTTTCTTTTAAAAGTTTCAATGGTTGAAAAGTGTGTTATGGTCGATAGAAGAGATGATGAAACTAGAATGTGGCACTTATTTAAATGTTAATGGGCTAAGGTTATTGCACCAAAAGGAAATGGTTCTTGCGTTGCCCAAAGTTGAGAATCTTAATTTTTGTGAAAGTTGTGTTTATGGAAAACAAACAAGAAAAGTTTTTCCCTCAGGAAAGTCTTGGAGAGCTTCTGGTTGTCTTGAGTTACTACATGCTGATTTGTGCGGTCTAATGAGTGTTGAGTCTTTAGGGGGAAGTCGATATCATTTACTTTTTACTGATGATTATACTCGTATGAGTTGGATTTATTTCTTGAAATTTGAATCTGAAACGTTTGATAATTTCAAGATATTTAAATATTTTATTGAGAGACAAAGTGGATGTAGACTCAAAACTCTTCGGACAGATAGAGGTGGTGAGTTTATGTTAAAAGCATTCTATTCCTTTTATGAGGATAATGGAATACACAGAGAGCTCACAGCACCTTATGGACCGGAGCAGAATGGTGTAGCCGAATGAAAGAATCACATGGTTGTTGAGATGGGTAGAAGCATGATGGAAGGTAGGGTGTAACCAGTGTTTTTGGGCTAAAGCTGTTGCAACTGTTATGTATTTGCTGAATATCTCACCAACCAAGGCAGTGTTGAATAAAATACCATATGAAGTTTGGAGAGGTAATAAGCCCAAGGTAAGCCATTTACATGTCTTTGGATGTATAGCTTATGCTTTGGTGAATTCAAAGACTCGATGTGAACTTGATGAAAAATGTATCTGTGTTTGATATAGCACACAATCCAAAGCCTATAAGCTGTATAATCCAGTAAGTGGCAAAATCACAGTCAACATGTCATGACCTAAGCCTAGGGCCTAGACGTGATCAGCAAATCAAGAACCCAAAGGAACACCAAACAAGTCTCATAGCATATCATCACACATCCTTGGCTGCGGAAGCAAGACATAATAACATAACAAACATAAACAAGGGGAATTAGGACTAAGGGAGTAAAAATCATATTTAAATATCTTGGATATCATAAGTGAATCAAAGTTCAAGCATAACACATATTTTTGTCCAACAACACCTCTAACATAGAACTTAGCGGGGGCCAAGACAAGCAACCAGTCTCACCCTCACAAACAAGTATACCAAAAAGGAAAGATAGACTTAGATACTTAGCAAAAGAACATAGATATCGCCCCCGAACATGAGCACTCACCAACTAGCTTGATTGGATATCACTAGCCATGTGGAGGTGGATGATGACCAAATGGAGCTCCAGTTCCTACATAGTGATATCATATCTTTAAGAGTATGCATTAGTACGTTTGAATGTACTAAGTATTTGGGATGCAATGCAACAAAAGATAAGCATCATAATCCAAAATGTATAACAACAGGCAATAGGCATAATATATAGCAATATGTCATGTATGCTCAATGCATAAGTAAAACATGCTTAAGTAACTCATACTCATATAGAATATCATACGTGTGGGAGAGAACAAGCAAGATTTCCAAAGTACGAAACCCTTGGTAGGTTAGTGATAAAGCCAACCCATCACATAGGTTGTGAGCTACTAACCCCTCAGTAGGTTGATGAGTACAAACCCCCATCTAGGTTTGTGATGATGTCGCCCTATCACCCTGGTGCCAAGGTACAAACCCTTTGATGGGTTTCCAAGGTACAAACCCTTGATAGGTTAGTGATGATACGCCCTATTTCCCTGGTGTCAAGGTACAAACCCCTTGATGGGTTACCAAGGTACAAACCCCTTGATAAGTTAGAGGATGGTCACATCCTACCTCCCATGGTGATTGAGGCATACCTCTAAATTGGTTATGGTCAGTCCAACACTATATAGAGATATATCATATACATACCTTCCTTCTATCATTATCATAACATCATATACATACTCTTATTTCATCATCATAACATCATTCATAACATTTCTCATAGCCCATTTCATCATCATAACATCATTTATAACATAAGACATGCTTTGGACCTTCAATTCCTCAATAAATCATAAAAACGTTTTATCAAATACTTGGCGGGTGTGTACTTGGGGTAAAAGACCACACAATTTAGAGATGCAATCATGTAAGAAAATCTATTGTAAAAGTATCAATCAACACCTTGCAACACCCCCAAGAGATTCATATCAAAAACCCTTATCAAATCCAACATTAGATCCACGATCTAGAGCTCAAAACATGCTAAAACAACCATACTTTCATGAACTAAAATCATTGTTCAGTAAATTTCTTAATATGCAAGACCTAGATGTTAAATCAACTTTAAATCATTCAATATTATTAAAAAGAAGTCTTAGGGAGCCATGGGTTAAAGGATGCAATGATTCAACACCGCATACCTTAGCTTTGGAGAAGTTCTTGATGAAGATGGAGGTGAGAA
This sequence comes from Solanum virginianum, assembly GCA_000787875.1. Classification (NCBI taxonomy): domain Eukaryota; kingdom Viridiplantae; phylum Streptophyta; class Magnoliopsida; order Solanales; family Solanaceae; genus Solanum; species Solanum virginianum. The sequence continues at coordinate 11,329 of DF364948.1, read as the reverse complement.
CTTGAAGCTTGGAAGAATTCCTCATGATCCGAAAGAGATTTGGTCACTTGGCTCTACAGTGAAATATTAGTATAAGGGTTTGAGCGAGTATTTTATAAATACAATGAAGAACTTAAGGGTTTTGGGACCTTGAATGCGCATAAAAACGTCAATCTAGAGCTTAGAAAGGGTGGGAAAGGACCAAAATAACCCTTCTTAAAAAGCTATATAATGGTTGTTATGGGCCCCATTACGACTCGTAGGTAGCACTACGACTAGTAGGACCCTTCACATGACCCCTAGACTCAATTTTGAAGTCTCTAGAAATTGCTACGAGCCTGACTTACGAGTCTTACCACGACCTACGACTCGTAACAGTGGGCTTATAGTGCAACTCTTTACTGGCAGTCTTCACTAAAATAACCATAACGTTTAACTCCGAACTCTAAATGAGATGAAACCAAGTGCATTGGAAAGCTAACTCATAGGGATTTCATTTGACATGTTATGAACCACCTAGTTCCAAGTGTGCTAAAAGGTATGCTCCTTTAAACTTGACTCTTGCATGAACCATCACCCAAAACTCAACTCTTAGGGAAGTCTTGAACTTATCTAGGTACTAGGAGTCTCCCATGAGCCTAATAAACCTCATATCTAACCAAATGAGGCTTGAAACATGGGTATAAGAGCATGGAGTTATGAGGTGTCATAATATCTCCCCTTTGGGAACATTCATCCATGAATGTGGATAAACAAGGCTTGAAAGACTTGAATTAGAATATGAAACTTCTAACCATAAGATCAATTGCACAACTCAATAGTTTTAAAAGTCATGCTAAACTGTATCCAAATCATTGAAAACATCATTTTCAATAGCTCAACATAAGTGTAAAATCACCATGTATTTGCCAACTTAAACATGAACGCATATGAATGACATAGGGGCTGAAACATAAGACTTGAAATCATAGAAAGGACTTGACGTGTTATCATAAGCTTAAATATAATGAAAGAAATACAGATATTGCTTCTCCATGCCCACATCGGCTTCTCGAGAGACACATACAAATAGACTACTCCTCCAAAGAGGGCCTGGCGAACACTGCATCATTATCATTCAACTTCTCTATTCACCTATCCACACATCTATCGGGACCTTCACCCAAGTTAACTTATCCTCCATATGACCCACAATCTCGAGGAGTGTTATAGCACTAGAGACACCAACACATCCCATCAACCTAGAAGTATGAAGAACCGAACTAACACAACTCCTATCCATAGGCAATCTCCAAACTTATGCAACCTTACGAACTTCCCTCTACACTCTATAAGGACTCATAATCCTCAACTCAATCGGCAACCTTAAATATACCTAACCTACTTGCTACCATAACCACCATCTCCCCCTTGGGAGACAACTTCCACTCTATTATTTTCTCACCTAAAACATCCAACTCTAATAAGGCTGAAATGAAGGCCTTGCTTAAACTAGACCTCTTAACCTAATAAGATTTGGAACCCTCAAGAACACTATATTACTTCTCAAGTTCCTTCAACCTAACTCTCTATCCAGTCTATCGATGGACTATTCTAGTCACCTCTTTACCACCATCACCATAACGCTAGGCTATCCATAGGCACCCTACTTAGAGCATCAACCACATCACTAGCCTCAACGGGGACATAATGCACACTGATATCATAATCCTTAAGGAATTCTAACCACCTTCTTGCTATCCACAATTCACACTTATCATACTTAGCAAACAACCTCTTATCCTTTAAGACTTGCAACACTGTCCCCAAATAATTCACAAGCTCTAAAGAAATCAATACCTCATCACTAGACACCACCACAAACATAACAAGGTAGGGTTTCAAGACCCTATTTTAGACCCTAAAACATAGTCAATGCGTAAATCAACCAATCTCAATGAAGACACAATATGCACACACTATTCCATCCCAAGTATAACACCACAAGGTACCACACCAACTCTAACATATCACAAGGCAAAGACTAATGCAACATGAACACAAATCAACACTTATGGACTTTCTAGCCACCATATACTCAACAAAAGGATAGACACCCAAGGTCCACACAACAACTTGGGCACACATGAAGCCCACTAGCTAACAAAAAAAATAATGAAAGGAATAGCGAAACCCGGATCCATCAAAATCAAAACCTTTAATTTACCTTCCTTTGCCTCACTTTTTGAAGCGGCATGATCAACTAGAAGAACAAAGAACCTTGTTAGAGGGGAAAGCCCTATCTAACTTCTAAAGCACGGCATAGATCATCCAAGGATCTAACAACCTAGTGCTCTGATACCATCTTTTTCACAACCCAAGCCAAGGGCCTACACGTGACTGGCAAATAGAGAAACCGAAGGAACCCAAAACAAGCCTCATAACATATCATCATACATCCTTGGCCGCGGAAGCAAGACATAACAACATAAGAAACATAAACAAGGGGAATTGGGAATAAGGGAGAAAAAATCATAATTAAATATCTTGGATATCATAAGTGAATCAAAGCTCAAGCATAATACATATTTTTGTCCAACAACACCTCTAACATAGAACTTAGGCGGGGCCAAGACAAGCAACCAGGCTCACCCTCATAAATAAGTATACTAAAAAGGAAAGATAGTATTAGATACATCGCAAAAGAACATAGATATCACTCCCGATATAAGGACTCACCAACTAGCTTAATTGGATATCACTAGCCACATGGAGAAGGATGATGACCAAATGGAGCTCCGGTTCCTACATGGTGATATCATGTAGGCAAGAGTATGCGTTAGTACATTGGAATGTACTAAGTATGTGAGATGCAATACAACAAGTGATAAGCATCATAATCTAAAATGCATAACAATAGGTAATAGGCATAATATATAGCAATATGTTATGTATGATCAATGCATAAGTAAAACATGCTTAAGAACTCATGCACATATAGGATATCATATGTGTGGGAGAGACCAAGCTAGATTTCCAAAGTATGAACCCCTTGGTAGGTTGGTGATGATATCGGCCCATCACATAGGTTGTGAGCTACTAACCCCTCACTAGGTTGATGAGTACAAACCCCCATCTAAGTTGGTAATGATGCTGCCCTATCACCCTAGTGCTAAGGTACAAACCCCTTGATGGGTTTCCAAGGTACAAATGCCTTGATAGGTTACTGATAATGCCGCCCTATTACCTTGGTACAATGGTACAAACCCCTTATGGGTTACCAAGGTACAAACTGCTTGATAGGTTAGAGGATGGTCATACCATACCTCCCATAGTGATTGAGGCATACCCTGAATTGGTTATGGTCAATCCAACACTCTATAGAGATATATCATACACATACCTTCCATCTATCATTATCATAACATTGAATACATACTCTTATTTCATCATCACAACATCATTCATAACATTTCTCATAGCTTATTTTATCATCATAACATCATGCATAACATATGACATGCTTTGGACCTTTAATTCCTCAATACATCATAACGGACATTTTATCAAACACTTGGTGAGTTTGTAATGGGGGTAAAAGATCATGCAATTTAGAGATACAATCATGCAAAAAAATATATTGTAAAACCATCAATCACAACCTTGCAACACCCCCAAGATATTCACATCAAAACCCTTCCTCAAATCCATCATTTGATTCAAGATCTAGAGCTCAAAACATGCTAAAACAACCATACTTTCATAAACTAAAATTACTGTGCAGCAAATTTCTTAATATACAAGACCTACATGTAAAATCAACTTTAAATCATGCAATATTAGTAAAAATGAGGCTTAGGCACCATGGGTGAAATGAACCAATGTTTCAACACGACATACCTTAGATTTGGAGAAGTTCTTGATGAAGATGGAGGTGAGAACTTGATGTTTGGAAGAATTCCTTCAGATCCAAAAGAGATTTGTTCACTTGACTTTGGAGTGAAATATTAGTTTGAGGGTTTAAGACAGTATTTTATAAATACAATGAAGAACATAAGGGTTTTGGGACCTTCAATAAGCATAAAAATGTCAATCTAGAGCTTAGAAAGGGTGGAAAAGGATCAAAATAACCCTTCTTAAAAAGTTGTCTAACGGCTGTTAGGGACACCGTTACGACCCGTAGGTAGCACTACGACTCGTAGGACCCTTAACATGACCCCTGGGCTCAATTTTAAAGTCTTTAGAAATTGCTATGAGCCTGACCTACAAGTCATACCCCGACCTACGACTCGTAACAGTGGGCTCATAGTGAAACTCTGTTGTGGCAATTTTCAGTATAATGACCATAACTTTTGACTCCGAACTGTAAATGAGGTGAAACTAAGTGCGTTGGAAAGCTAACTCAAAGGGATTTCATTTGAAATATTGTAGGCCACCCACTTCCACATGTACTAAATGTTATGCTTGTTTAAAGTTGACTCTTGCATGAACCATCACCCAAAACTCAACTCTTAGGGAAGTCTTGAACTCATCTAGGTACTACGTGTCACCCCTGAACCTAATAAATCTCTATTGAGTCCCCTAAGTAGCGTGGAGGCGTTGGTTGGCCAAGAAAACACTTCGTTTTACGACGTTGGCAGTTTAAATCCAATAAATCTCCAACCTAACCAAATGACGCTTGAGAGATGCATACAAAGATCATTAAGTTATGGGGTGTCACACAACAAAAATATTGAGTTTAATGAAGATGGAAGTTGGAACTTTAATTCAGGAAATGAAAGTTCAAATATTCAATTGTTGGCCTCTGACGATAATGTTGATCAAGAGTATAGAGCAAACCCTTCTTTGGCAAGTCTATCAAGTACCTCATCCATTGCACCGGCAGCATCTCAAACATTGGAAGAACCTTCAACTGAGCCAACTCTATTAAGAAGATCAACAAGGGATAGTAGACCGAATCCCAGATATGTTGATAACACATCTAGTACTTTTGCTTTACTTGTTTTAGATCCTATTTACTTTGAAGATGCTGAAAGAGAAGATAAATGGTACAAAGCCATGGTAGAGGAGATGTTGGATATTCAAAAGAATCAAACATGGGACTTGGTAGATTTGCCAGAAGGAAAAAAAGCTATTGGGCTCAAATGGGTGTTTAGAATGAAGTATCATGCTATTTGCAGCATCTAAAAGCACAAGGAAAGGCTTATCACAAAGGGTTATTCCCAGCAACAAGGTATCGAATTCGAAGAAACTTTGTTGCCCATTTTGAAACTGTGGGAATCCTTTTATACTTGGCTGCAAATTTAATTTGGCCAGTGTACCAATTTAATGTTAAATCCACATTTTTAAGTGGCGATTTGGAAGAGGAAGTGTATGTCTCACAACCTGAAGGTTTTGTGGTTAATAGTAAAGAAGATAATATTTACAAGTTAAGAAAGGAACTTTATGGCTTAAAGCAAGAGCAGCGGGCATGGTACTTAAAAATTGATGCTTATTTTCAGGAGAATGGCTTTGAAAGGAGTAACAATGAGTCTACTCTTTGAGGTAAAATAATTTTCTAGTTGTACATCTTTATGTTGACGATATGATATATATGGGTTCAAATGAATCTATTCTCAGTAAATTTAAAGACTGTATAATGAAGAATTTTGAGATGTCTGATTTAGGAATGTTGCATTATTTTCTTGGTCTTGAGGTGAAACAGGAAGCCAATGGCATATTTCTTTCACAAAGAAAGTATGTAACAAAACTTATGAAGTATGTCTAATACCGAGGTTATGTCTTTTCCATCCGTATCTTTACATGCTCTAAGTGTTTTTACATCTTCTTTTTCTAAATTTAAGAACCATAATTTTACTTCTCCTATGAATGTTCTTTCTATATATCCTGTTGTATCTGTAATATTTATTTTATTGTCTATTAATTATTTTGCCATATATCCTGTCCATAATTGTTTTTTGTTTAATCTTGGATCTGGAGCAGTTTCATAGAGCTCAAAGAAGCAGGAAGTGGTGGTATTATCAACTTCAGAGGCTGAATATATTGCTGCAACATCTGCAGCTTGTCAAGCAGTATGGTTAAGGAGCTTACTTGTAGATTTTAATGAGAAACCAGTTGGGGCAACTGACATCTTTTGCTACAATATATTTGCTATTGCAACGATAAAGAAGCCACCATTTCATAGTAGAACTAAGCACATCAATATTCGCTATCACTATATTCGAGGCCTGGTTTCTACTGGAGAAATTACTTTGAAGTCTTGTCATACAAACGAGCAAATAGCAGACATCTTCATGAAGTCGCTTTCGCAAGCAAAACTTGGAATCAAGGGGGAATGTTGAGAGATGATTCAAAAAAAGAAGTTGAACAAGTCTTCAAGAAGTTAGTTGTTAGGTTCCTTTATTCTAGTAAGTTTTAGATATAGTTTCAGATTATTAGTAGTCAGTAGATTTGTAAGAATCCGTATTATGGTGTGTTGGAACCATTACGACATTGGGACTAACGTATTATTTTTAGAAAATTTGGGATTAAAGTGATATTTTTGAAAAATTTAGGGACTTGAGTAGAATTTTCAAAATTTAGATTGTTAGAATTCATACGTCTTTAACTGTATCTTTGCATGTCCTCAATTGGCTCACATAGAAAAAGTTTGGGGACCAAAGTATAACTTTTAAGACTTGAGTTCCTAAGGAAATAAGAGGTGGCCCATTTAAATTGTGTAACCTTCCTATTGGGCCAAGTGCGGTACACTTGGCCACTTGAGGAGCTTCTTTATATCTATATATGTATACTATAGGACCAAGACCACAATAATTCCATACTTAGCCAAATTTCTGGAAAAAAAAACTAGAACATAACTGAACAACCCTCTCGGGTTACTGTAGCAATTAATTAAAATTTATGTTTTTTGATTCTAAAATAATTTTGACACTACAAGCTTCGTATATTGAGTCCCCTAAGTAGCGTGGAGGCGTTGGTTGGCCAAGAAAACACTTCGTTTTACGACGTTGGCAGTTTAAATCCATAAAAGGGGTTTGAAAGGTATGTTGATTTGTAGCTTTGTTTTAGGTAAATTAAAGCTTGTAAGTATGTTGGTGTAGGTTTAATTGAAGGAAAATCTTGAAAGAATAGCTTGTTAAAGTGAATTATAAATTTGGGGGTTGAGGGTCGAAAATTGAATATGTAGGATTATAGTGATATATTGTTTTAAAATCGTGAATTGGTGTTTGAATAGATTAAAAGTAATTATTGTGAGGTGAAAGAAGTATTAGAAGTTGTTTATACATATATTTGAAGTTTGGCCAAAATTGGAGTTCATGTATGTAGATTAATGTTATATTTTAACGTTGGAAGTATACGTTTGACGTTTGGGTGATGTAATATGGTTCTTGGAGTATTAATTGAGTGTTTGAATATGATATATGTATATATATAGTAAGCTGCCCCATTTTTGTAAATATAGAGAAATGAGGATCGTTAGTAAATTTGTTGCAATAATGGCATTGGGAAGACTTCTTGTTGTTGTTGGTGTTGATGTTGTTGTTGTTGTTATTCATGTTGTTGTTGTTATGTTGATTAATTGGAGCTGAGATGGATTCTCGAGGTGGTATAGTTTAAGGGGAAGTGCTGTCGAAATTTTTATAAAATTAGGGGCAAGTTTGGGATTTAAGGCCAAAAACGGCTTTTAGCTAACCGTTAGCATTATTGTGATTTGTTGTAGACGTTGGACATCCGGAAGAGTAAGTTAGATTGGCTTGGTGTTTGAATTAGTTTGGACAAGAACAGAAAACCTTGCGTAGTAAATTTTTGTGAAATTTAAGACAACATTTTAGTATTGATAAGTTGAAATTATTTTTTTTTCTCAATACATGCTGTAATGATTAACTTTCAGCTTGTTAGCTTACGTCGCTGATGTTTCTTGTTTTCTGAGATGTTGTCAGTCTGTTTTGCTTTTGTTCCAGCCCAGCTCTTCTAAAACAAATGTGAATGTTTGGTCATGAATATTATGCACGTGCCTTCATTTACATTAGAAGTTTGTTTAGAAATGCATAAAATGTAGTTGTGTTCCCTGTCCTTATTCTTTTGATTTCGAAATCTATCCTTAAGCTGTTATGATGCTATTGTGATGGTGCTAGAGAATCTGGTTCTTGGATTTAAGTATTTCAGTCCCACAGCTCCTTCATCTACTAGTTTTGTTGGTCTGGTTTCGAGTTTAGTTGGCATTTGCTTCCCTTTTACTATTCCAGACTGATAATTTGGGGATGCTGAGGATTTAACAGTTTGTAATAGGCTGCTTCTACTGTATTGTTTCAACCATTGTTTTCTGGTTCTTTGATATCTAAATTAACAGTTAACTCTTCCTCTTATGAACACAATTCATTTAACATCGTGATTGAGTTTGTCTGTCTCCTATTATGACCTTATATCTCTCAAACTTCAACATTTAAGTTATAAATTGGTAACCATGTCCATAAACGTGTCCATTTACAAGCCACTGCCATAAATATATGCTGGTTCTCTATTAAAATCAGATTGTTGAGCTCATCTACTTGGTTTTTTTCCCTAGAATTTTGTTTCACATTAGATAAATTAAGAAGCCATAACTTTCTAGGTTGAAAGTGTTCTGTTTATGGTCCTTGTACACCTGAAAAATATTGGTTTTTGTCATCTGTTTCCCCTGAACTATTTGTTGTTGGAATAATGCTATCATATTGCTTCAAGTTACAAAAAATCATGTCTCATTTTGCTGTATTAAGCCTACTTGTCTCTACAACTGCCCAGCATGTTACTGCTTTTTCTGTCTACTGACAAGTTGTTAGGATTCGATACTAAGTTTGAAAGAAAGTTAATTAGTTTGGAAAACTGTAGGTTCTAATCGTCCCGATAATATAAACACGTATAACTTTTGATAGAAATCCCAAATCACCTTAAAATCATTTTGACACTTCCTAGTAGGTTACATGATAAAGGTAAAATATGTTCCTCTTGACTCGAACTGGTTCGGGTTTTCATCGGTCGTGGGACCCGCGACACCCTTTACGCAAAATTTTGATAACCTAAAGAATTTAGAAATAAATATTATTTTGATTCCAAATCTGGACATTTTGTATATCTTTGGATTCATGATACTAGTTTTGTGCATATGACTTCTCACGATTCTATTTGTGCCTATTATGATGTCCTTCACTGGTTCCCGGGCAGGTTGTTATCGTGCGTATGATGAATTGTGAGTGTAGTGGTCTTCCCTGGCACACTTATCCCTTGTGAGTGTAGCGATCTTCCCTGGCTCACTTATCCTATGTTGGCATTACGGCTTGTGAGTGTAGTGGTCTTCCCTGGCTCACGTGAGTACAGTGATCTTCCCTTTTGGCCTTGTTTGCTATACACCTTATGATCTGGTAAGTAAGTACTTTGATATTTCGGGTATGCATTTAACCATTGTACTTTTGTTTTAATGGTTTCCCTGATATAGATACTCTGTACTTTCTGCTTTACATATTCGGTACATATTTCGTACTGACCCCCTCTCTTAGGGGGCTGCATTTATGCCCGCAGGTACAGACGTACAGGGTAGTGACCCTCTAGCTTAGGATCCCTGACTGTAGCTTGTAGTGCTCCTTTTGCTTCAGAGCAAACACTTGGTATATATGTACTTAGCTCTCTATTTTGTACTTGTGTACATTGAGGGTACGGTAGGGCCCTGTCCCATCTTCTGATTCTGTTTGTCTATATAGAGGTCTGTGGACGCCTGTGAGTACAGGTTGTGGTTGTGTGTATGACTATGTACGTATGGTATGTATGTTGGGCGATTTGACTGCAGCGGTGACCTTGTCGGCCCGCTTGTATATATATGTTGCAGATTATTAATAGTCAGTAGATTATTGGGTTAGTGAACCTAAATTTTAGGACTTTCAGTTTAATTGTAAGCCTATTTATAGGCAGTCTCTTCACGTTTATTTGGTATCAAAATTATAACGTTGCAGTAATATTTTGCTTCTCTTTTGCTTAGTGTTTTCTGTTCACTTTCACTGTTAAATTTCCCTCCTTCTTTCCAATATCCTTCACCAAGGCCTTCAATTCAACCAAGGCCAGATCAATATCTTCATTTGACTTGACATCCTCAAAGAATGAAGACTCAGAGCCGTTCAACACCATCATACCATGATTCCCGGTGTCACTCAATCCTATCCCCTTCTAGCCAACATATGAACTTCCTTTGTTGACACCCTTTCTTTATCATTCTCAAGGTGATACACATTACCCATGGACATTCTACTAAGTGTGTCGGCAACCATGTTGGTCTTGCTTGGGTGATATTTCACACACATATCATAGTCTTTGAGAAGTACTAACCATCTTCTTTGCCTTAGGTTGAGGTCCCTTTGAGTGAACACATATTGGAGGCTCTTGTGATCGGTGAAAACATCAACATGAATCCCATACAAGTAATAACACCATATTTTTTATTCAAACACCACGACCATAATTTTAAGATCAGGTGTCAGATAGTTCTTTTTATGCACCTTCATTTGCCTTGAGGTATAGGCAATCAACTTCCATTTTGCATCAATGCACAACCCAAACCAACCTACCAGGCATTACAATACACCACGAATCCCTCAGTTCCCTTTGGCAAGATAAAAATTTGAGCCAAAGTCAACCGATCTTTCAAGGTTTGGAAAATCTTCTTACACTCATCCATCCAATAAACTCTACTTATCTTTGAGTCAATCCAGTCAACGGGGACGAAATGGAGGAAAAACCTTCAACGAACCTACTATTTTACCCAACTAGGCCCAAGAAACTCCTAATGTCCGAAGGAGTCAATGACCTAGGTTAATGTCTCATGGTTGTTGTCTTCTTAGGATAAACTTTGATCTCATCACTCGAACTCACATGACCAAGGAAAGAAACTTCCTTCAACCAAAACTCACATTTGTCAAACTTAGCAAATAATATCTCCTCTCTCAAAGTTTACAACACTGCTCTCAAATGCTCTATATGTTCCTCTTCACTCCATGAGTAGATCAAGATGTTATCGATAAACACCACAAAAAAATGTCAAGGTAGGGTTTGGACTCCCTATTCATATGGTCCATAAAGATCATTGGTGCATTAGTTAGGCTAGAAGACATCACCACAAACTCAAAGTGTCCATACCTTGTTCAGAAAATTATTTTTTGGGAATATCACACTCCCTCAACCTTAATTGGTGATATCCAAACAAGTTAATCTTAGAAAAGTGATATTAGAACCCGTATTGCGGTGTTTTGGAACCATTTTGAACTTTGGGATCAATATGGTAATTTTTGGGAAATTGGATACTTAAGTGTACTTTTGAAGAGTTTGAGAATTTAAGTTGGAATTTTCA
>DF364950.1:32442-42700 GCA_000787875.1 Solanum virginianum | reverse complement strand
GATCTATCAAATCACCCTCCTCAAATCATCGGTCACAACATTGGCCTCACTTAGGGTCAACTAAGCCATAGGAGCAATAATAGAAGAGAACCTACTCACAATCTTCGGAAATAGCCTACTAAACCCAAGAGGCTCCTAATATCCGATGAAGTCAAAGGTCTAGTCTAATCTCTAATCACCTTTGTCTTACTAAGGTCCACCTGAATACCATCACCCGGCACTATACAATCTAGGAAGGCAACCTTTTACAGCCATCCAACCTTCTTCCTTAAACTTTGTAGTACTACCCTTAAAAGACTCGCATACACTACCTCATTAGGGAACACAAACCATCATATCATTACCAAAACCACCATAAGCATATTAGAGTAGACACTAAAAATGTTACCCATGAGACTTATAGGCATAACCGGTGCACTAGTCAAACCAAAAGACTCTATCCCAAATCCAAAATATCGGAAAGGACATTCCAAGGCTCATCTACCACCAACAACAATTCTATAAATAAAACAACTTAGGTTCAACACCTCCAATTTTCACAAGATAATAAAATGAAACCCCTTAGAGACAAAATGTACCTTATGACAAGAAATGCACCTACCTCTCTTGCTATCACTTAACAACCTCCCACTCAAAGACGGGCTTATTAGGGAATTGGGGTATAACTCTATGGGTCCAACCATCCATGAAGACACAACATGCAAGTAATTGTTCCCTTCCTATAGTGACATCAAAATTCACCATACCAACTCTAATAAGCCACAAAGTAAGACCTAATGCAATACAAACCTGGATCAATACCTATAAACCTCCTAGTAACAATATACCCAACAAAAGAATAGACACCAAAGAACCACACAACAACTTGGGGTACACAAGAAGCCCCACTACCAACCAAAAAGAATAGAGAAGATATAGTGGCACACCGGGCCTGCCAATGCATATACAACAGAGCCAAGGAAACTTCAACTTATCAATAATAGCATCGAGCATCTCATCCCTCCTTGAGCCACTTGATCAACATGACCACCTCGATCCATAAGTTGACCACATGGGCAATATAGAATTATGTGGCCTATCTCACCACACCTAATGCATACACCCTTGTTCTACCAACACGGGCCACCATGATCCATCCTACATATAGGGCATTTGGGATTCGTCATTCCCCCATCACCTACTTTGCTCTTATTATGTTTACGAGGGCAATCCTTAACCTTATGGCCCATCTCCCCACAATCATAACCAGCATTAGTACCCCTCAAGCATGGGTCATCATGGCCTCTACCACATTTGGGCACCTAGCATGAGGTACCACACCACCACCACCTCTACACTTGAGACTTTGGAACTTACCCACATTAAATCCCATCCATATGCAACCTTACCAACTTCTTCTCTAGCATAAGGTACCACACCACCACCACCACTTCTATACTTGGGACTTTGGAACTTACCCACATTACGAGCCCTCTTGGCCTCACTACCTCTCCTCTCACCGCTAGAAGTCTTAGGAGAACCTACATATTAATCGAGGTGAGTTGCTAATTGGCCACTTCCCATAGAGCATTACAAATCTTCATGTTTATATTAGCACCATCCTGACTAACTTGAGGCATATCCTGAAATGTAGCAATTAGGGGTTAGTAATAAGCCCTAGGGGACCTAACTCTATTGGACGACATGGACCATGAAGAAGTGAAACACTTCCTAAAATGTCTCCTAGCCTCCTACTCATAGTTATGGTGCACTACACAACAATGAATAGGACTCTCATAAACGCGATGTGTTGGACACCAACGATCTATCAACCTAGTGCTCTGATACCATCTTTATCATGAGCAAGACCTAGGGCTTGGGATCAGCGAATGGGGAACCAAAGGAACCCCAAAAAAGCCTGTTTCCATATCATTACACTTCTGTGGTCATGGAAGCAAATAAAAATAATAATAAGAGATAAGCACAAATAACGAAATTGGGATTAAGGGATAGAGAGTTTAATACTTAAGTAATTTGCCAACATTTAGGAAATAAGGGCAAGGGACTAAGGGGAAAGAAAAGCCTGCAAAACATTATAATCTAGAGACAAAAGTGTCAAGGCTCATATGATGGATACATAGCATGTCCAACAACACCTCTACTATATAGATAAGAGTGGGGTCAAGACAAAGCAACCGGGCTCACCCTCACTAGTCAAGACAGAAGATAAAGAAGAGTGTCTCATTACATAATAAGAGAAACATATACTAAGGTCCCCAAAATGGAGGACTTACCAACTAGCTTGAGTAGTACCGAACTAGCCACGTGGAGGAGGAGGATGATCAACTTAGGCTTCGATCCCTACATGGTGATATCATGTGGGCATAGAGTATGAGTTAGTACGTTTGAATATACTAAGTATGTAGGATGTAATTCAAACAAGAATTAAGCATTATAATTAAAATGTATAACAATAGGCAATAGGTATATTATAGCAATATGACATGTATGTTCAATGCATAAGTAAAACATTCTTAAGAAACTCATGCTCATATAGAATATCATATGAGTAGAAGAGATCAAGCTAGATTTTCAAATGTACAACTCTTTGGTAGGTTAGTGATGATGCCACCCCATCACTTAGGTGGATGAGTACGAACCCCATCTAGGTTGGTGATAATGCCACCCCCATCACCATGGTGGAGAAGTACAAATCCTTCCTTAGGTTGAAGAGTATAAACCCTCATCTAGGTTAGTGATAATGCTGCCCCATCACCATGTGGAGAAGTACAAACCCTTCCCTAGCTTGATGAGCACAAACCCCCATCTAGGTTACCCAGATTCTTAGTCCCCCTGAATTGGACATTTTATTAAGCACTTAAAGGGTGTGTAATGCTAGTATAAAACCATAAAGTATAGAGATGAAATCATGTATGAAAATCCATTCTAAAATCATCAATCAATAACTTGAAACACCCTTAAACAATATACATAAAAAAACCCTTCTACAATCTCACAATAGATCAAAGATTATTAGCTCAAAACATAGCAATACAGTCACAACTGTAATAGCTTTAACATAGTTTGTAGTGAATTTTATAATAAGCAAGACCCATTGGTAAATCAACTTTAAATCATGCAATTTGAGTAGTGAAAATATGACTAATTGTTTGAGTGAGTATTGGGAAATGTTTAGGGTAATATGAAGGTGAAATAAGGCTAAGTATAGGTATTTCACTCATGGGGAGACTTAGGCCCAAGACTTAAAAGTCTTGGATGAAAATTTAAAAACTAGCACAAAAAACAATAGAGGTGCGTCGCGAGGGCAACATAAAAACCCCACTGGAATTCATCACTTTGAAAATTGTAATTGTGATTCGTTCGCTCTAAAATTAGGGTTAGACCCTCTCCCCCCCTAATTTTGACCGCTGAAGAAGAATATGAAGTCGTATTTTTGAAATAATAAATGGATTTTGAGATATATAGAATTTAAAATTTTAGGCATTCCGAGGCACATTTTTTGGAAATTTTGGGGTCGTTTCACATAGGTTAAGGTTCGGTTACCACAAGCTAGAAGGGGTACCTTATCCTACCCGGGTTACATCAAAGCACCATTGATACTTTGGTTGTCTATGGGTGTACCCTCTGGCCTTATGGGGGCTCAAAGGGTATACAGATATAGATATTAGGGTCTTACACCCATGTACATCCCGATACCCTTACCATGTGATACTGAGGGTATGGTTTCAACTATAATTTATTAGTTGGATTTGCCATACATTGCTTGATTTAGGCAGTTAGGATATGATGATGTTACTAATATACTCACTATTGTCCTGATTTCAGATATACTAGCTTTACTATAGTTTCTATGTTAGGCATGTTTATATTTATAGTATTTCACTCAGTCGGCCGATAATGTTTACTAGCTGCCTTTTACTAATACCCACCCCTATATTTTTGCATCTTTCCATGGTGCATATCCAAATACTAGCCATGGTTATTAAGTTAGGGGTTTGATGATGTTCACACTCTAATAACAAAGCGGTCGCAATGAGCAACAAACCTAACCATAGGTTAGGGTCGAATCCATGGGGAATATGGGGCTTGACTATATAGATTCACTATCAATCATTTCAAGCACCGATTACTAAAATCTCTAAAAGGGGGTGTGATTTAAGAACAAAAATGAAAATAAAAATAAACACTATGCTAATAATATAGGAAGACACTCAAATTTAGGGACAACTTGGAAATTGTGTTCCCCATGATTTGTTGACTCAATTACCCTAGACAACATAACTCTATTTGGGAATTCCCATATAGGATGGTAACTTAGATTCTTCCAGCCCTCTTGTAAAGGTGAAGGTTGAATTTCACCATGGCACTTGGTCAGCCACCATGGTGTGCCAACTAACCGTTACCTATTGTCCCAGTCAACCTCCCTTTGGTCAGGTTTGGTTGATTAGATGAGAACACATCAATCAAATCCTTTCATCTACTTTTCTTTTCCTATTCGTCACTACATTGGTTGGCCAAATGATAGTAGATGGGGTTTGGTATTAGCTATTATTGAATCATGTTGTCTACTTGCATTTTCCTATTCGTCAATACCTTGGTCGGGATCGTGATAATAGATAAGGTTTGGTGTTGGCCACCACCAACCATCAATCAAAATGAAGGGAAATAAACAATATATGCAAAACCTCAATCAAAGAAATGTATAAACTCTAGGTTATTTCAAGTCAACTACTCATGGTTCCCATAACCCCAAGTTATGGGTGCTTAGCTACTCATGGCTAAGGCAAAATCAACAAAGAAAATTGAAGCCATAGTTGAGAGTTTACCCAAAATAATGAAGAACAATAACACCACAAGTTGCAAACCACAAGTTTGGATTAATGGAGAATGAGTACAATGTGACGTTTGCAATCTCCAAAAGTGGGTTTTCCCATTAAAAATGAGAATCTACATTAAATACTAGAAAAACCCTTAGAATATTCAAGAGAGAATATTCAAAGTGTTCTACAAAAAATTCAATGTCTGATATCTCCTTCTAAAAGCCTATCATTAAGTATTTATACTATTTATAATTTAATCCTAAAAATTAAATAGAAAAATAGCTGGCAGCAGGTACGTCGCACAGATACGACTCTTAGGGTCATTAAGTATTTATACTATTTATAATTTAATCCTAAAAATTAAATAGAAAAATAGCTGGCAGCAGGTACGTCACACAGATACGACTCTTAGGGTGAGCTACGATTCATAATCGGGGTCTTGTAGTCAGCACTTGATCTTTTAGACTTGAATGTTACGACACACTATTACGAGTCATTGCTTGGGCTATGACTCGTATGCTCCTCTAGTAGTCTAGGCCTTCAGTTCTTTGTCCAAACTTTTAGCTCTCTATTTCTTGCTATGACCCCACTTATACGAGTCATAATAAGACTTACAACTCGTAGAGTGGCCTCATATGTCTTACCTCCACTTAGCGGATTCTAATTTTGCTTACTATTTCTTGCTATGAGACCATCATACGACTCGTAGCTTGGGCTACGATTCGAGAATGGCTCGTATATCCTGTACTTTAGTAAATAAATCTGTAATTTTCTCCTAAAATCATGCCAACCTATATTTTCTGCAATAGCAACATAAAAACACATAAAAACCATAAAAAGTTGCATGAAGAACTCACAAAATCCCTTGTTTTAGGCACCAAATGTGTTGTATTTTGACAGCACATCAACAACCTCAACTTAGAACTATTGTTTGTCCTCAAGTGATGACTCAATCTAAGTAGACAATGAGAAAACACATAGTAGCTACTCTAATGGCATATACGTCATTTAACTCCCATTCAGGTACCCAGCTCTCATTTTCAAAACCTCATTATAAAGCTACTAAGTAGACAAGTCATATGTCACTGATAAGTAAAGGAGTATCAGCAATCCACTATGATAAGTAGCTACTAAACCTGATAGGCAATCCACTATTATAAGTAAAGGAGGATTAGCAATCCACAGTCACTGAGTTAGTCATATTCAATCATGTAGTGCAAATGCCCTCACAGAAAAAAGTCCCTCTTTCTCACTCAAAGTGCATTTAAAATTCAGGGATTGTACAAGCATTCTCACTCTCACAAATAAAATTCATACAAAATGACTAACATCATAGGCTTACCTTTATACTCAACTATGGACTGATGACAAAGTGAATTCGGATCACTTTAGGACTTAATGGCTTATAACATAGGTTCATGGGGCCTTGGTATGACATTTTAGGCAAGTAGTGACTAAAGGTTATCCTTGAACCATGTTTATCAACACTCTTACCTCTATAACTCAACCATTTTCACTAAATCCGCTCTTATTCTTCTTTTTCAAGCTTTTCCTTGGTGCTTTCTTTCTCTTTTTCAGTTGTGCCTTATTTTTGAACTCATTTTTTGTTATTCTCTTCAATCCAAGGCAACTTTTCATTTCTTTTTCTCACCCGGCACATGAATTTTTCATTTCTTTCTTTCTTTCCCAACTTACCACCTCATTTTCATTACTTTACCACAATAAAGGCCACCTTCAACTTAGGGTTTTAGCCTAAAGTGAAGCACACAATATCTATTCCCCAAACCAGGGCCACTATTTGTAGCCACCCTCAACTTAGCTTTTAGCCTCAATCAAGGTTCACATGTTCGAGGATAGGCTAGGGCCAATATCAAGGTATATCATAAAATAAGGCTAAGCTAGCTAGGTGTCAAGAAAGAACAGGTACATGAGAAGCTCAAATAATTGGAACAAGGGATCAACTATCACATTTGGTAGGTTATTTAGGCAAGTGGACTTACTAAAAGAATAATGGCCTAAGATCCTTTCCCAATCCAACCACATTAACAGTCCAATCTTAGAGTAATATGGCAAGTTCTGAGTCCATACATAATACATGAATGCGGCAAAATGAGCTCACACACATATGGCATCACATACACAATCAAGTATAGACTCACAGGTCATGCTTCAAGCATCAACTTGCCTTCTCCTTATCAGAACAAACATTGCCAGATAATCACATGCATGATTGCAAAAATAACTAATAATCTCTAAATAAAATGAGGGTACCAAATTTTCAAAACATTCAAAAAGCATTTCAAGATTGTATATATGCCCAAAAGATAGCAACTACTATATGTCTACAAATTATCTACACTACCTAAACATAATGGTTCAACAAAAATTAAAAACATCCACAAGGAAAAAGAAACACGGCAAGAAATCCTTGGGATCAAAAATACGGGGAAGTTATGGACTTGAGGTTACTCAAACTTCACAATAATCCATAAATCCCCACACCTACCAAAATAAGATACTTTGTCCCAAAAGTAAACACACACACATATATATATATATATATATCAAAAACCAATAGTTAAAACCAAACATCCAAAACATAGTTAAAAAAATCATTCAAAACACAATATTTAAAAGTATTCAAAAACTAACATAAAGAAAATATTATCTAACACAAAGAACAAAGTATCCATAAGTAGCATATAAGGACGGGGGTCAAAAATATCAAACACATGGTGCTCAAGCACCGGCATCCATCTGATCTTGGGGGTCTTGGGGCTCCTATGGTCCAATCTCCTCCTCAGTGGTCCCGGCTGCAGCTACTTGTGAGCTACTCTCTCCATGTGCTATCCGCTGCTCTCGGTCCCTACTCAATGCTGCCAGAGTAAGGGACTCTTGCATCATCTCCTCCGGTATCAACTCCTCCCGTGCTACTACCTTATCATCAGTCCTGAGCCTCTTCTGGCTCACTAATGGGTCATCGATCTTGAGGGCCCTCTTCCCATGAACATGTGGGTGATCAATGAACTAATCAAATATATCATCACCGATTGGTGCCACATATGGGACTATTATCGGGGCCGCTAACATCCTTAAGAAGTCAGCCTTAAACTTGGCCAACACCTCTATCACTGTAATATGTCAGTATGTGAGGCATCCTCAAGCTTCTTCTAGACCCAATCCTCAAAGGAATCTACTCTGGCATCCACTGCTCTGACTTTTTCATCTATGAACTCATGAGTGTATGCCTTAGCCCTCTTCTCTGAGTCTTGGACCATCTGACGGACCCGTGGTTTGATCTGGGTCAGCCAATCTCTGCAACTGGAACTCTGTCGTAGCTACCCTCGCACCAATGCCTGAAAAACAAGAGTAGACATAAAAGACAAGTCTGCAAAATCAGGTTATGTAGTAAAAGATGTTGGTGCAGGTGTGCTGGAGGATAGCATCACCTCGATCTCAATAGTTGGAGGTGGATTAGAGGTAGTGGAGTAGCACTAGTGGTGACTAGGATCTGCTCCTCAGTCTGTGGATCAATGGGGAATGGCTCTGGAATAAGTGGAGAAGTTGCTCTCTATAGAGCCACCAAGTTCTCATCGCCTTGATTAGGCTGGGATCCATAGTGCATATGTCCTCTATATGTGGGTCATGGTAGGGGTCGACATGAACACCTGCCTCACTACACAATCGATGAATCAAAATAGGGAACGGCAGTGAGGTGTTTGTCCTGACAGCGAACTCGTGTATCTGCTCAACTATGACTCAGGCCCAATTAATCTCATAGCCAGCTAAGATGTTGCCTAATAGTACGGCTCACTCCAAGGTGATCACATTATCCGTAAAAGTCAGCCTGATATGCCAACAGATAACAGACCATCAAAACTTGGCTCAGAAGGAGAGGTGGGCTTTCACAATTTGATCTGCATGGATTGTGACCCACGTAGGCTCAAAGCCTGATATGCCAACAGATAACAGACCATCAAAACTTGGCTCAGAAGGAGAGGTGGGCTTTCACAATTTGATCTGCATGGTTTGTGACCCACGTAGGCTCAAAACCCTCCTCGCATATCTGGCTGGATATCCACCGAACATTTTTGACCCCAACATCCTTCTCGTTCACCATTTTCCTCATCTTTGAAATTCTACTCTACGGTGGAGCGAGGCACTCTATAGTTGGGCTCAAACCTAACACTTCTGATAGTTTCTTCTGAAGACCTTACGCAACTATGGTTGCTCAATTGCCTTCTTATTTCAGGAGAGGTCCCTATGAATAGTAGTGTAGTAGGATGCATAGAATTCCTAGACTAAATATGGGGTATACTTGCCCAACCTTTGTAAATGCAACCCTAGCCCATGGCGATCAATCTCAGTCTCCATGTTCGGCACACTACTCAACCCTGAGTCCTTGAGCCTTGACTCATCATGAAATTATCATACCGGCTTCCCTTGGACTTTTAGTTCCATTCCTTTATCATAAATCTCCTTCATGCTTGGTACGTACCATCTCAAGTTTTGAAGGTTTATGGATATGATAGTATAGGTAGGATCAGCTGGTTGTTGGGGTGCAGTCTCCTTAGGCTGGGTTTGTGAGGCCTCAATAGAGTTTAACTCAAAAAGTGAGAGGCCATCATCCGATCCTTCTTCATTACCCTCCTCTTCAAACTTGTGACACCCTATAACTCCATGCTCTTTTACCCCTGTTTCAAGCCTCGTTTGGATAGATTAGGTGTGTATTAGGTTCATGGGAGACTCCTAGTACCTAGACGAGTTCAAGACTTCCCTAAGAGTTGAGCTTTAGGTGATGGTTAATGCAAGGGTAAACTTTAAACAAGAATATCTTTTAGCAAACTTGTAACTGGGTGGCCCACAACAAGTCAAATAAAAGACCTTTGAGTTAGCTTTCCAACGCACTTAGTTTTACCTCATTTAGAGTTTGAAGTCAAAGGTTATGGTCATTTTACTGAAGATTGCCAGTGCGGAGTTGCACTACGAGCCCACAGTTACGAGTCGTAGGTTGGTGTAAGACTCGTAGGTCAAGCTTGTAGCAATTTCCAAAGACTTCAGAATTGATCCTAGGGGTCATGTGAGAGGTCCTACGAGTTATAGTGCTACCTATGGGTCATAATGGGGCCCATAACAGTCATTAGACAGCTTTTTAGGAAGGGTTATTTTGATCATTTCCCACTCTTTCTAAGCTCTAGATTGATGTTTTTATGCTCATTCAAGGTCCCAAAACCCTTAAGTTCTTCATTGTAATGATAAAATACTCTCTCAAACCCTTTATACTAATATTTCACCCTAAAATCAAGTGTCCAAATCTCTTTCGGATCTAAGGATTTTCTTCAAGCTTCAAACCATCATTTTCAATCTTCATCAAGAACTTCTCCAAAGCTAAGGTGTGTGGGTATCAACTCTTAGGTCCTTTCCCCCATGGTGCCCAA
>DF364950.1:11060-23520 GCA_000787875.1 Solanum virginianum | reverse complement strand
AAACTATATTGCTTATTGATGGGTGGTAACCCGAGAGGGGGAAGAATCACCTAGCAAGGGTCGATCCTATCACGGTGGGTAGCCCAAGGGGTTAAAGGAAAAGCCTAGCCAGGGCCGATCCCAATATAGATTTACCACTAATTAGCTGGTCATTTGTATTACATGTTATGCACAGATTATAAATTAAAAGTAAAGTAATAAAAAGAACATAAAGTACATGATCCCATAGTATAACTAAAGGTGGTCTCTTATCCTACACCAGTGGATAGCTTCATTTGAGTTGTTACTTCATATACAGTATTTCTTACCTTGTATATTCAGTACATTTTCTCATACTAATGTCCCTTACGGGGGACCTGCATTTCATGCTGCAGGTACAAGTGCTAGTAGATCTCTCCAGTAGGAGTACAGGATATCCAGCTGTTGTTACCAAGCTCTAGGTTGCTTCGGAGATTTGTGTGTCTAAAGCTTATATTTTTGTGTTGTACAGTTAGTCAAGGCGAGACCTATCCTGACCCTTATTAGATACTTTTCCTTATATAGAGGCTTTGTAGACTATGTAAATTAAAGTGTGGTCATGTCTGGTACTTTAGACAACGTGGCCCCAATGGCCTAACCATATGCATTTTATTTTGGCTTGTTATTACTGTTTACTTTCTTAAAGGCATATTGAATGAAGAAATCTCTTACATATATATAGAAAGCACATGGATACAGGTTGGTTCTCCTGAGCCTTATTGGCAACGGGTGCCAGTCCGCCTTAACGGGACTTTGGGCGTGACAGGGACAACTTGGAAATTATGCAACCTAAATCTAATTGGGAATTCGCATGCAGGATGGTAACTTAGGTTCTTCCAACCCTCTTCTGAAGGTGAAGGTTGAGTTTCACTATGGCGCGTGCTCAGCAACCATGGTGTGCCAACTAACCGTTACCCATTGTCCCAGCCAACCTCCCCTTGGTCAGGTTTGGTTGATTAGATGAGAACACATCAATCGAATCTTGTCGTTTACTTCCCTTTTCCTATTCGTCACTACCTTACATGGGATCATGATAGTAGGTGAGGTTTGGTGTTGGCCACCACCAAACATCAATCAAAATGAAGGGAAATACACAATACATACAAAACCCCAATCAAAGAAATGTACAAAATCTAGGTTATTTCAAGTCAACTACTCATGGTTACCACAGCCCCAAGTTATGGGTGTTTAGCTACTCATAGCTAAGGCAAAATTAGCAACAATGAAAGTAGAAGACATAGTTGAGAGTTTACCCAAAATAATGAAGAACAATAACACCACAAGTTGCAAACCACAAGCTTGGATTAATGGAGAATGAGTACAATGTAAGGTTTGCAATCCCCAAAAGAAAGTCTTCCAATTAAAAATGAGATTCTACACTAAACCCTAGAAAAACCTTTAGAATATTCAAGAGAGAATATTCAAAGTGTTCTACCAAAAAATTCAATGTCTCAGATCTCTTCTAAAACCCTATCATTAAGTATTTATATCTTTACATTTTTACTCTAAACATTCAATAGAAAAGACAGCTGGCAGCAGGTACATCGTGCAGATACGACTCGTAAGATGACCTACAAGTCATAATCTGGGTCTCGTAGTCAGCACTTGACCATTTGGACTTGACTGTTATGACCCGTTATTACAAGTCGTTGCTTGGGCTACAACTCATATACTCCTCTCATAGTCTAGGCCTTCAGTTCTTGGTCCAAACTTTTAGCTCTCTGTTTCTTGCTATGGCCCCACTTGTACGAGTCGTAGTGAGACCTATGACTCGTAGAGTAGCATCGTATGGCTGACCTCCACTTGGAAGATTTCTGATTTTGCTCATTGTTCCTTGTTAGAGATCATCCTACAACTCGTTGCTTAGAATACAAATTTGTTGAATGGCTCGTATATCCTGTACTTCAGCAAAAATCTATAACAACATAAAAACCATAAAATTTGTTACTTGGGATACAATTTGTTGAATGGCTCGTATGTCATGCCAACCTATCTTTTTTGTAATAACAACATAAAAACACATAAAAACCATAAAAAATTGCATTAAAAACTCACAAAATTCCTTATTTTAGGCAACAAATGTGTTTTATTTTGACAGCACATCAGGGTTCGTGGACGATTCAGGAGACCTTGGTGAGCATCAGCAGCTCTTGATATTTTGTAGTCTCCGTCTATTTTTGGTGGCTGTCTTTTGTTCCAAACATTGGCCTGTACATTATAGTTGGCTAGTATTTGTATAGATGACTTCCAAGTTCTGGGTAGATTATGTTTTTTTAGTGATTCAAGATAGGTTTTGTGGGTTCGGTTGGCTAGCCTATAGGCGGGATCTAATAGGATGCATCATGACCTGAAAATTGAGCCGTGACAACTTTCGACTAGCACATCATAGTTAAGCGCCACAAACTTCATATTTTCAGGAAGAACGAGTGATGAAAAATATAAGAATATGTTGAACCAAGATCAATCAATGTAAATAAATATAAGCTAAATAAGTGAAATTTATCAACAACTACATCTAATCCATCTTGATTATCCTTCTGTTTCATAGCATAAGCTTATGTAATAGCCTTTGACCCATTAGCTTAGTTAGCTCCACTTGTACCTGTTGCTTAGGTATTTCTAGGCCTTGCACCTCTGCTGGTCTGAGCAGGATTAGTTGAAGGTTTTTGAATTCAGCCTTCGGTACACAAGAAAGGAACCTAATTAGGATTAGGACAGTCCTTCACTTTAAGATCAAAGCTCCCATAGTAAAAACATGCCATAGAAGCTCTCCTGCAAATTGATTCTTTCCATTGTTCACAAGTAGGAACACGAGTCTTGCATTGGCCATAATTCATAGTGCTAGCTATAGAAAAATCTTATCTGATTTGCTTATGTTGAGTTGACCTATTAACACTATCAGCCTTAGAATCATCAAACCTTCCTCTTTTGCATAGACCAACAAAATTTGGTCTAGGCTTTCGAAGTTTATTTTCGTGTCTACTAGCTTCTTCCTTATTAAGTCTTTCCTAATAAGAGCAGCAGAAACTAATTTACAGAAGTTGTCATGTTGCTAATCGACATATTCTTTCTAATGGAATCATTCAAACTGTTTTCAAATCTCCTTCACTTATCTTTTTTCTCTTTGATAATATCTCCAACATAACAAAAAAGCCTTAGAAACATTTGTTGATACTTAGAAATAGACACGCCTTATTGCCTCAAACTTTAAAAACTCCTTTTTTTTGCATCACAATAGGCAAGTGGAACATACTTCATACTAAACTCCTCAATAAAATTATCCCAAGTAAAAATGGGGAGGTTTTACTTTGGCATTTGAAACACTTATCTATCAATCATAAGTGTCCTTTTGTAATAATGAGATAGCATACTTTCATTTGGCAGCATCAGAACATTCCAATTGCTCAAACGCCCTCTCCATGCACTCTAGCCATTGTTCAACATCAGTGGAATCAACAGCGTCTTCAAACTCAACTCCACCCATTTTTCTCATTTTCTCAAAGTTTGTCCCATTGGGTTCATACATCATTTTAGCCATTTGGTGGAAGAATTCAACCTTTTTTTGGAAAGTAGAATTCATAACCTAAGTACCATGACTCATGTGAGGATGTATACCAGATCTAAAACCATGTTGGTTTCCCACTTCAAACCTTGTATGGGGAACATATGGATCTGAAAAATGTTTGCCAACCCCTTGTAGTGCATGAGTTTGGAAATAAGAGTCATTTGATCCTTCATGCGCAACTTCCATAGGTCTACTAGAAGAAGAGGCCATAACTTAATTTCTTCAAAAAGGAAGATCGCATTGCATTGGGGGCATTTAAATAATGCATATGCATTCTACATGCAACAAAATATTATTAATCATGTAAATAAGCAAATAACAAAATTTAATTCTTTCATAATAGAAACAAGTATACAAGTAATTCCAACAAAAGTCCAATAATCACAAACCTAGCTCTGATACCAATACTTCTAGCTACCCTTTCGGAAGGTTGTCACTTCTAACAAGACAACTTATATAGTACTTGCAGAGTTTATAAGAAGCATAATGTAGAAACATCAATCATATTCTAATGGTGATATTAGGCCCATTTAACATAGTTAAAGAAATAAAATTTTGGCATATAAAAATTCATTGACCTCAATTTAACTAAATAAAGATTCCTTTGACGGCGGAACAACTTTTTCAAATAATTTAAGAAAATATTGTATAGATTTTCATCTATCATTCCATACCATCACAGTTTATGTTAAAAACTAATACGAACTCATGAGTACCAAAGTTAGCTAGCTCATGCTTCATGTGAATATTCCAAATTAGGCAATAATTTATTACATTATAAGACATGGTTTGGCTCATTCCAATAAAACAAAATAGGTCACCAAATTTAAGTTACAAATCATATGGTCTTGATCCGACCAGCCTTCATGCTAACATATAAATGTACAACCCATGGATCATATATAGTTCTCAAGACTAATACAAAATATAAAGGCCTATATGCAAATGTGATCTTCTTTAAAGCTCCCAAAACTTTATATCTAATGGGCAGCTTCAAGTGTCTCCTCCAACATTTCCTATGATAGAAACAACTATCGCTGTGCATAAAGCTTTGTGGGGTGAACAGTACAAGTAGGAGCCTTTAGATTCTCCAAAGTCATGGGAAGCATAGTTACCATATAATAAGTAAACAAAGTGAACCAATATATTAGGAGTATCAAGTATAGTATTTAAAGGTCTAAACATCAAGAGTTCATGGAACCATCTTTGTAAGAAATTTATAACAAATTTCACCCAATATATATGTCACGCTGTCACACCAAACATAATCAAGTATCATGAAAGATTGAAGCCCTGTATCAAGAAGGGTGGACACCCAAAATTCAAGAGAACCAAGAGCCATATTAAAAGTGAGTTTCTAGTTCATACTTAAAATGGACAATTTGTATACTTAAGACGAACCAAAAATGCAAAGTCAAGATGACAAAAGATTCGAATTAATAGGCATGCCGGCAGTGACAAAGTCACAGCCACAAGAAGGATAAAGTCCACAATAATATTAAGTGATCGAGCAATCTGTACAAGTGGGTGAATTAAGCAAGTATCTTACAAGTCACAAATACCAGTGCAACAATGTAAGATGACAAGAAGTAACCAAGGTACAAAGATAAACTATCAAATGTAACAGGAGTTAACATGAGCACAAGTATAAACTTTTATACAAACCTTAGCCTTTTGGCACAAAATCGGCCCTACCAAGTTCTGGTCGTAGATCAACACGGATGTCACTTTCTTCAAATCATTCCTTTAAGCTTCTACAAGGGTATAAACACCTTAATTATACAATAAAGTACTCATTTATTATCCAACATTGTCAGCAAAGTGAAAATTTATAAAACAGATATCAATAGTGACCTTGTTTGTGCAATTCAGACAAATCTGGAAAGCTTGATAGTCTTATGTTTTAACTAAATTTTGAACTAGTATACGGCAAAATTAGGCTTTTCAGATTTCATGAAAGTTGTAGATATATGTATTAAGGTCGCAAATAATAAAAAATTACCACAAAATATACTTCATACAAAATGTTATAATTGAAACACTAACAGTTGCGGACAAGGGATTTCTAAGTCAAGAATCTGGACATGAGTCCTAAATTGCATCAATTGCTTTGACTCCATAACCACAAAATTTGGTCTCAACATAACATAAGAGTTGTAGATACATGTTTTGGAGTTTCAAGGAACTAAGAACCATCACAAAATATAGCTTGTACAATAAGATATGCTTAAAATACTAACAGTAGTACATAGAAGATTTCTAAGAAAGAAAAAGTGACTAGAACTTTCCCTGAGTTTCGTCCCCTTATTCAACCCCATATAAATGGAATCAATTTTTTCTATAAGAATTATAGGTGTGTATGTTATATTTCCAAAACATATTTATTCACTAAAAAAGAACTCTATACAATGAGTTATTCTAAAATTACTTAATGTTACACACTTTCAAAACAAAATTTTCACTTACCAAGTGTAGGGTGAGTCTGCAGTTTTTGCGCAAAAGAATTCATTTATTTTTGTGAGTTTTGTGAAATATATTGTTATGAGGGAGTTTATAAGTTCCTTGAACTTTAGCAACCGATCTAGGTATATTAAAATTTTAAAAAGAATAAAAATCAAAGTGGCTGCCCACAAGGGAAAAGGTGGCTGCCAATTCTTTTCCTTTTTTTATTTCTCTTTCTACCCTTTTAAAAATCATGCCTTGCTTGCTACTATGCACATGTACATATATCAAATGTCATGAAATTTTACCAATTTACCCTAAGACAAACCCTCCTTCCCCCTTTTTTGCTATAATTCAAGAAAATCAAGTCCTTTAAAATCACAAGTTCAAGTTAAAAGTTGTAAAGTAAGAGTTTACCCTATCCTTATTTAAGTGCAAATACTTGTTTAATTGATGCAGATTTTACAACTCTCTCTCCCTTAAGATATTTTATCTCAAAATTTACCTTATTATAGTCCAGAATAAGTATGGATATTGGGTTGTCATGTCTTCTTTTTCTCAAGTGGCTTCTTTTTGAGAATGGTTCCTCCAAAGTACCGTTACTAAGGGAATTCTCTTATTTCTAAGTTTTTTATTTCTCGATCTTGAATTAGGAGGTTCTTTGTTATACGTCAAGTCTTGATTAACCTCAATAAATTCAACTAGCAAGGCATGAGAGGGGTTAGAACGATATCTTCTAAGCATCGATGCATGGAAGTCATTGTGGATCTTGTCCAACTAGGGCAGTAACACTAATTTACATTCAACTGGTCCCGCTCTTTCCAGTATCTCATAGGTTCCTATAAATTGAGGGCTAAGTTATCCTGTTGGCTAAATCTCATAATCTCCATGGAGACACCTTCAAAAATACCTTATCGCCAACCTAATGCTCAATATCATACCTTTTAAGGTAGCATATGGATTTTGCTATCCAAAGTAACTTTTAGACTGACCTTGATCATTTTTATATTGTCTTCTATTTGCTGTATAATTTCAGGACCAATAAGTTTTCTTTCGCCAACTTCAATCCAACAAAGAGGGGCCTCATATTTTTTTCCATATAAGGCTTCATAAGAAGACATTCTAATACTCATGCAGTAGCCCTTGACCCATTGGCTTTGTTAACTCTACTTTAGATTCTCCAAAGTCATGGGAATCATAGTTACAACATAATAAATAAACAAAGTAAATCAATATATCAAGAGGAACATGGTATTTAAAGGTCTAAATGTCAAGAGTTCATGAAACCATCTTTGCAAGAAATTTAAATAACAAGTTTCACCCAATATATACATCATGTCGTCACACCAAACATAACCACAGCTAAAACACACCTTAGAAGCTCTCATGTAAATACAATAATGATTTTTTCCATATTGTTCACAAGTGGGAACATGAATCTTGCATTTTCCATAATTCATAGTGCTAGCTGTACAAAAATCTCATTTGATTTGCTTATGTTGTGTTGACCTATTAAAACTATCAGCCTTAGAATCATTAAACTTCCCCTTTTGTATGGACTACCAAAATCTGATTTGGACTTCTAGAGTAGACAAATCTGGAAAGCTTGATAGTCTTATGTTTTAACTAAATTTTGAAAATCTGATTTGGACTTCTAGAGTTTATTTTCATGTGTACTAGCTTTTTCCTTATCAAGTCTTTCTCAAGTAAGAGTGACAGAAACTAATTTACAGAAGTTCTCATATTGCAAAATTGTCATATTCTTTCTGATGGAATCATTCAAACAATCTTCAAATCTCCTTCCCTTATCTTTTTTATCTTTGATAATATATCCTGCATAATGAGACAGCTTTAGAAACTTCTGTCGATACTCAGTAATAGACATGCGCCATTGCCTTAAACTTAAAAAATCCTTTTTCTTAGCATCACAGTAAGAGGTAGAACAAACTTCATACGAAACTCCTTAACAAAATCATTCCAAGTAAGAAATGGAGATTTTACCTTGGCATTTGGAACACTTATCGACCAATCATAAGCATCCTTATGTAACAATGAGATAGCAAACTTGAATTTTGGCAGCATCAGAACATTCCAACTACTCAAACACCCTCGCAATGTGCTTTAACTATTGTTCAGCATCAGTGGATCAATTAACAGTGCCCTCAAACTTAACTCCACCCATTTTTCTCATTTTCTCAAAGTTTATCCAATTGGGGTCATATATTATTTCAGCTATTGGGTGGAAGAATTCCTCTATCTGTTGGAAAGTAGAATTCATAACCTGAGTACCATAGTTCATGTAAGGATGTGGACCAAGTCTTACACCTTGTTGGTTTCCTACTTCAAACCCATGGAGAACATACATATTTGAGAAATGTTTGCCAACTGATCCTTCACGCACACCTTCCATAGGTCTATTAGAAGAAAAGGCTATAACTTAATTCTTTCAAAAGGGAAAATCACATTGCATTAGGAACATGTACATGATGCATAAGCATTATACATGTAACAAAATATTATTAATAATATAAATAAGCAAATAACATAATCTAAACTATTCATAATAGAAACAAGTACACAACTAATTCTGACGGAAGTCCTAGAATCACAAACCTAGGATATGATACCAACACTTGTAGAAACCCTCTTGGAAGGATGCCGCTTCTAACAAGAAGACTTATATAGTACTTGTAGAGTTTATAAGAGGCATAACATAGAAATATCAATCATATTCTAATGGTGACATTAGACCTACTCAACGTAGTTAAAGAAATTAGATCTTGGCATTTAAAATTTATTTGACCTCAATTTAATCAAATAAAGATTCATTTTCATAGCGAAATAACTTTTTCAAATAATTTAAGAAAATATTTTATGAGACTTTCATTTATCATTCCATACCATTATAGTTCATACTAAAAACTAATACGAACTCATGAGGACCAAAGTTAGCTAGCTCATGATTCATATGAATATTCCAAATCAGGTAATAATTAAATTATAAGACATGGTTTAGCTCATTCCAAAATAGCAAAACAGGTCACCAATTTAAATTACAAACCATATTGTCTTGATCCAATTAACCTTTACTTGAACATATAAATGTACAACCCATGGATCATATACATATCCCAAGACTAATACAAAATATAAAGGTCTATATACAAATATAATCTTCCTTAAAACTCCCAAAACTTTATCTCCAATGGCCAGCTTCACGCATCTCCTCGGACATGTTCTACGATAGAAATAACTATCCCTAAGCATAAATCTTAGTGGTGTAAAAACTACAAGTAGGAGCCTTTAGATTCTCCAAAGTCATGGGAATCATAGTTACAACATAATAAATAAACAAAGTAAATCAATATATCAAGAGGAACATGGTATTTAAAGGTCTAAATGTCAAGAGTTCATGAAACCATCTTTGCAAGAAATTTAAATAACAAGTTTCACCCAATATATACATCATGTCGTCACACCAAACATAATCAAGTATCAAGAAGGACCTAACCCCTATATCAAGAAGGGTGGAAATCCAACAATTAAAAGAACCAAGAGCAATATTACAAATGATTTTCTAGCTCGTACTTAAAATGGACAATTTTCATACTTAAGACGAATCAAAAATTCAAAGTCAAATGACAAAAGATCTGAATCAAGAGGCATTTTAGTAGTAACAAAGTCACAACTATAAGAAGGAAAAATCCACAAGAATGTTAAATGGTCAAGCAATTTGTACAAGTGGATGAATTAAGCAAGTGTCTTACAAGTCACAAATTCCAACGCAATAATGTAAGATGAAAAGAAGGTAACCAAGGTACCAAAATAAACTATCAAATGTACCAGGAGGTAACAAGAGCACAAGTACAAGTTTTTATAGAAATCTTAGCCTTTTAGCACAAAATCAGCCCTACCAAGTTCAAGTCGTGGATCAACACGGATGCCACTTTCTTTAAATAATTTCTCTAAGATTGTATAAGGGTATAAACACCTTAATCACACAATAAAGTACTCATTCAATATTATGCACTATCATCAGGTGAAATTTAGAAAATAGATACCAACAATGACCTAGTTTATACAATTCACACAAATCTGAACAGCTTGACTGCCTTGTGTTGTAACTAAATTTTGAAGTGGTAAATGGCAAAATTAGACTTTTCAGTCTTCACAAAATTTGTAGATATATATATTATGGTTGCAAATAATCAAGAATCATCACAAAATACATTATTATAAAAAATTATAATTGAACCACTAATAGTTGCACATAAGAGATTTCTATGTCAAGGATATGGATAGAACTTGTCCTAAATTGCATCAATTGTTTCGAATCCCATAACCATAAAATTAGGTCCCAACATAAATATAAGAGTTGTAGATATATGTCTTGGGTTGTGAGGAACTAAGAACAATTACAAAAAATAGCTCACACAATAAGATATGCTTAAATTACTAACAGCAGCACATAGAAAGTTTCTAAGATAGAAAATTGGCCAGAATTTTCTATGTTTCATCCCCCTTTTCAACCTCATACAAGAGGAATCAACTTTTTTCACATACATAAGAGTTGTAGATACATGTGCTATCTTTCCAAAATATATTTATTCACTAAAAATAAATCTCTACAAAATGAGGTATTTTAAAATTACTAACCATTACACACTTCAAAAATAAATTTTATCACTTACCAAGTGTAGGGTGAGTCTCCAGTTTTTGCTCCAAGGAATCAGTTTCTTTTTGTGATTTTTGCAAAATATATTGTCATGAGGGAGTTTATATGGTTTATTGGACTTTAGGAATCGACCTAGATGTATAAATTTTTTTTAAAAAGATAAAAATTAAGGTGTTGTCCACAAGCGCAAAGGTAGCTGCCAATTGTTTTTTCTTTTTTTTTATTAATCTTTTTACCCTTTTAAAAATCACACCTCGCTTACTATTATGCACATGTTACATATATCAAATGTCATGAAATTTTACCAATTTACCCTAAGACAAACTCCCTCTTTTTTTTTCACTACAATTCAAGAAAATCAAATCCTCTAACATCATAAGTTTGAGTCAAAGGATTGTAAAATAAAAGTTGATCTTATCCTGAGAGAAAACCCTTTCAAGTACGAATACATGATTAAATGACGAGGGTTTTATAGAATAGGCTACTCTCAACTCTGAGAGTACACAAGAATGTCATCAATGAAGACTATAACAAAACAATTCAGATGAGGCCTAAATACAAGACTCATCAGATCCATAAAGGAAGCGGGGGCATTAGTCAACCGGAATGAAATAACCAGGAACTCATAATGGCCATAACCAGTCAAAAGATAGTCTTAGGAATATCTGCTACCTTGACCCTTAGCTGATGATAATCGGATCTTAAATCAATCTTAAAAAACATGATGACCTATCACGACCCAAGCCTAGGTCCTAGACGTGACACGGTGAATGGGGAACTCGAAGGGACCCCAATCAAGCCTCTTAACATATCATTACCCATCTTTGGTCTCGAAAGCAATAAAATAATAATAAGAGATAGTAAAAAAGGGAATGCGGGGCTAAGGGACATCTTTCATATCATAAAACATCAAAAGAGTCAAAGGGAGTCAAAGCTCATAGCATCGTTACACACCTGTCCAACAACACCTCTAAACATAGCACATAGCGGGGGCCAAGAAAAGCAACTGGGCTTACCCTCATAATAATGACAATAGGTAATCCAAATATACAAGATGTAGTTTAAACATAAGCATGAAAGAAGATAGATATTATCCCCGGACATGAGGACTCACCAAAAGCTAACTTGAACAATCTATCTAGCCACATGGAGAAGAATCAATAGGAGCTCTGGTTCCTTTATAGTGATATCATGTAGACATAGAGAATGTGTTAGTACATTTGAATGTATTACGTATGTAGGATGCAATGCAACAAGAGATAGGCAACATAGTCAAAATGCATAATAATAAGCAATAGATAGCATAATAACAATATGATATGTATGATCAATACGTAAGTAAATTATGCTTTGCAAATCATTAGTCTTACATAGAAAATAATATATAAGTGTGGGAAGAAACCTTAACCGACATAAAATAAGACCAAGCGAGCTACAACTTGGAATCCTGATGTCTACCCCACCGGAAGAAAGGTGGAAGTTACTTGCTAAGGTGAACCTTCTAATGCCTAAGTAGATCCACTAAGCCTTATGTGAACCGGATACTCGCCTCTAGTTCTTGGACTTGGGTACTCGCCTCAAGCCCGAACTCAGGTACTCGCCTTAAGCCCTCATATTTAGGATACTCGTCTCTTAGAGATTTGGGGACTTGCCTCTAATCCCTTCACTTATGGTGGCACATAGTTCTAGGACTTGAAGACTAGCCTCTAGTCCACTTGGTGCTAAATCTAATCCCACAGAATATATAAGATAATCATAGT